>KV423947.1:13218-220030 GCA_001632435.1 Calocera cornea HHB12733
AGTGCCGGGAGGGGAGGGGAGGAGGGGGCCGAGCCCCCGGGGCGGGGAGGGGCGGGCATTGGCCCGGCTTGTGCTTGCGAGTTGCGAGTGCTAGCGGCACGTCAGGACAGGAAGAGGGGGTGAGCGGTGGGCGCTTGATGCTGGGCGCTGGAGGGAGGGAGAGGAGGGTGGGAAGGGCGGGAATGCGAGCAGGGCGGCGAGCCCGGCGAGGGACGACCAGCCTGATAGAGGCAGGACGGGACAGACAATTGGGTATGGTCTGCGTGTATGCTGCCCGACCGGCCAGGGCCTGCCAAAGGGAAAGGGACCGCGGGAGGAAACGCGGAGCGACCGGAGCGGGCGGGGTGGGCGCGTGTGCTGGTCGGGTTGGATCTTGCAGCCAGTACACACAGTGCACTGACCATGAGTGTATTTGCACTAGAGTAGTAATGAGGATGAGGATGATTACGGCGACTGCAAACCGCCCAGCGGAGCACCCTACTCCTCCCGAGGTACGATCTTCCTAAACGATAGTAATAAGCAGTAAGAACCCCACCAGCCAGCCAGCCAGCCATCAGCCATCAACCAGCCAGCTTCCGCCCCTAGCCCTTCGCACAACGCACACATTTCCCGTCCTTCCCTCGGCACCCCCGCCTTCGAAGTTCGCACCCCATACGCGTACCCGCCGCAGCTTGCCCGCTTCCCGTCCCTTCCCTTCCCTTCCCTTCCGATGTCTTTGTTATGTCCGCACGGGGGGCAGGGTCCGGTGATCTAACCTGCTCCTAAAGGCGCAAGCGTCAAGGGAGGCAGGGAGGAAGGGATCAGCCGACCGACCGGCCCTTCGACCCTCGCGCGCCGGCTTGCCTTCAGGTCCAACTTACGTTCAGGGCCCCATCGTCCCCGGAGGTCTCACCCCCCGTACTGTATATGCATCCCCGGGTGCGGCCGTGAGGAACTCGCAGAGGGATGGAAGGATGATAGGTTGCCGATGATGATGGTGATGATGACGACGATGATGATGATGATGGTGATGGCCGCTTGCTCGCTGCACCCGTGCTGACAGGGCCAGAGTGTGCCACGGACTGCATGGTCCACTGGTGCCTTTCACCTGCTTCCTGCTGCTATGTTTCCCTACTCACCACCCAAGTATATAGAGGAGCTCTCTCTCTGCCAATTCCATGCAATGGCCACTGGTTTATCATAAATGAAGTTTGACTCTGAGGGTATATGCCTCATGGTCAAATTTCATTCATTCACAATACAATAGTACATACCTCTTGCCCCTCCCCCTTCCACTTACCCACAGAAAGATCTACCAGCAAGTTTGTATTTAATCCAGAATGCATCATGTAGCACACCACAAGCAGCCAGCTCGCTAACACCGCCTCAAGTCTCCTGGTGCTCACACCTTCAAAGTGGGCCTTCAAGAGTGGGCCTTGGTGCTTGTCATCCCTGAGCAACAACCACCATCCAGCCTGTGACATCTCCCTGCTCCTGGCCAGCTTGGAAGCTGGCAATGAGCACGGAGCTGTCCGTCAATATTATCCATCACTTGCCCATCACCACATGATGGTACCCTCTGGCTCTGGCTCTGGCTCTGCTCAGCAGCGGCAGCAGCAGCGGCCGCTCGGGCCGGGCTTAGCTTGCCGATGTTAGTAACCGCTTTTGGTCAGGTCGGACTGGGCTGACACCTGGCACCCGGCCGACGCACGCGCTTTCAATTCGGCAGGCGACGCTGGTGCGGCCCAGACGCGCATCACAGTCTTGGGATCGGGACCGGGTTTGGGATGAGAGCCCAACCAGCACCCGCAGTGGAGTGGAGTGGACGGTACTAGCTACAGTAGACAGGACTGGGGCCGTCCTCATCCGGCAGGACCGGCCTCGGCTACGCTCTACCCCCCCCCCCCCTCCGTACCGTCCCTGCCCCATTCCCGCGCGTTCTTTGCATGGTACAGTACGCGACAAAAATATTGTCACAGTCAGGGTTTGACGTGTCGCGTCGCGTCTGTAATGAAAATTGTTTGTTGCCATTCTCGAAAATCACATTACATAGCTGTGCCCAAATTGCTGTCAGCCCGACCTTACCTTCTGCACTGACTGATGGCCCCTGTCACTCCTGAGACAGTATGAAAGAAGCACATCTACTGTACACCAACCAAATGACGTGCCTGTTCCTTCGCCCTTCAGAATGGTGTTCGCGCAATGGCACTTCCAAACGAATTCGGCATCAGTGTTCGCTCTGTCTACCGGAATGCTCTTCGTAAGACTGAAGAGTCCATCAAGGCACCAATTATTGGTCGTGGGCGCAAGCGGCAAGCCTCTGAGGCCGATCTTCGTCATGCAGTCATTCTGCTCCGAACCCAAAAAGCGCGCGATGCAGCAGATGTCCAACGACAGCTCTTTCCACATGTCTCTGTCCGAACCGTTCAGCGCTGGTTAGAAACCACCCCCCTGTCTGCCTATATCACGAAGAAACGGCCAGCATTAACCAAGCAACATATTCGAAAACGGAAGAGATGGGCAGTGGACCATCTCAACTGGGATGCAGAGACTTGGGATGAGGTTATCTTCTCAGATGAGTGTCAGGTGACACTCAAGGGCTCGGATGGGGTGATTTGGTGCTATAGGAAGAAGGGAGAGGGGTATTTGCCGCAGTATATGTGGCCAACTTGGCAGTATGGCGGCGGCGGTGGGGTGATGGTCTGGGGCTGCATCACGTCACAAGGGGTCGGTCGAATCTATCGCATTCAGGGCACTCTGGACGGACCCGGTTACTGCGACTTGCTTGACGAGGCATTCCTAGGAACCCTCCACGACCTCCAGAAGGAGCCCTGGGACCTCATGTTCCAGCAGGATGGCGCTTCGCCCCACACATCTTTGGTCGCCCGCGCCTGGTTTGAAGAACACGATGTGTGGTCTCTCACCTGGCCACCTCATTCCTGCAACTTGAATCCAATCGAGCATGTTTGGGCACACCTCAAGAAACGTGTTCACCGGCGTCTCCCAGATCCAAAGGGCGAGGATGAGCTTTGGGAAGTCATTGAAGATGAGTGGTACAAAACTGATGTTGGGTTCATAAAAAATCTCTATGCCTCTATGACACGCAGGGTTGCAGCAGTGGTCAAAGCAAAAGGCCAGAATACACGTTACTAAGCATGTCTACAACTCCCATCAATACAGACAATCATTTTATAAGCATGTTGTGCTGGAATTGGCCGTGGACGATGAGACGAACGGCAATGTAATGTCATTGTAGGACCCTGACTGTGACATTATTTTTGTCGCGTACTGTACGCACGCCAGTCCTTGTCCCTCTGTCCGCTGACGCCCTCCTTCCAAAGACTGCAGATGACGTGTGCTGTGCTTCCCCTCTTCCCCCCCGCCCGCGGGCCCGGGTGCCACCATCCCATTTCATATACTACTGTAGTGAGGTTGCGGGCCTGACCTGAAGTAGTCTCGGCCCGCTCCGCTCACTCTCTGCACCGAGCGCCGCACCAGCGCCAGCGCTCGAGCGACCGCCCACTCCCTGCGATCGGGCAGGCGGATTGGACTCCCGTCCTCGGTTCTCGTGCGAGCCGAAGACGACGGGACTCGGCTTCCGACCAATGGGCTTCAAATGCCTTACATTGCCGCCTTCGAACCACTTTCGAAGTGTGCTGCTGTCGTACTGTATGCCAAAAGACTTACATTGCCATCTTCGAACGACTCTCGACGTGTGCTGCTGTCGTACTGTATGCCAAAAGACACAAACACGCATCTTGATGCCCTGGCTGCAACATCCAAGCAGTCTTCCTGCTTCGTACCTTCTTGCTCCCCGTCACCTCCTGAGCAGGTCTGGAACTAGCATATCCGGCTGGCGACTATTTGCTGCGTATTCCCTCCAGGCTCCCAAGCTGACCTCGACTAGTCCAGATCTGGACGGCACTCTCGTACGATTCTGTCTTCATCCCTATTAGCCAAGAATGGCTGCTTGCAGACACCCGTACTGTGGCTTGTCGGGACGGGTTTCCGATCACAGGTTTGGCTTGCCAACTCGACATTATTGGACGAATTTGCCACGATGGAGATGTTCGGCGTCGGCACCGTCATCATGGTGGTTATCGTCATGCCCGGCAGCCAGGGACGTTGGATCTCACGATTCGCATGCATAGGATCGTCTCGACTCCACCCGCAATCTGGGAGCATCCAGGCGGCTATTTCCTCATTGTCTGGAGAGCAGTTATGAACGTCGAGCCTTCCGCTCTGGGGGAAACCCGAAACAGTACCGCTCCTCGTTCTTGAACCGTCATCCGCGCTGATGCTCAATCTTCTTTCATACGGCAGGGGCTGGGTTGTATCGGCACTGGTCGTATCAGCTCACCCTGTTTTCTCATTGTGTAGTGCTCCGGAACAGAGTGGGGAGCAGAAGGCCTTCTGACCATCGGAAGATTGCGTATGTCTGCTGACCTGGGCATGGTATCCCTTGGAGAGAATATCGAACTCGAATGCCCTGTACGGCTGCTCTACAGAGCTCCGCGCATTCACGACTCACAATGAAGCTCCCACGATGGCCTGCTCCCGATCATCCTGCTGCCGTGGTCTGTAACAACAGGAGTCGACGGCAAGATGGTTCACGCCGTGCAATGTGTGGGAATGGAGAAACAACATATGTGCAGAGATGTCCTTGCTTTCCATCACCGATTACTGAGGGAAAGATAGGGGCTTTACCGACTCTCAGGGGTTGCAGCGGTCGGGGCGATCAAGTCCGAGCGAATCGGACGAGAGAACGACTCCGTCTCCCCTATACAGAGCATGCTGTTCCGCGGTGCTGTTGCTTTATGAATGCGTATGAATGCACAGGAATGAAAGATCGTAGACTGATGTACCCCTTTCATCGACCCCTGTGCAGAGAACAGAGTGCACGGTTCCCTGCCAGCGAGTAGCCAGGCTCACGGCACAAGGTGGTAACGGCGAGCCAAGGATTTGGCAGACATCGTTGGCTCAGTGTATCGTTTCCGAGTTTATTTCCACCGTAATCCGGGGAGAGTGACGAACCAATGATTAAGAGGTGGAGCTCTGTGGTGTGTTTCATCAGTGAAATTCGTGGCATGTTCTCTTAATTGTCGGTATACATTGATCAGCCTGGTTGCGTACATCCCCCAATCCGTCCCTCCCATCGCTGTTATCCCTGCAATTCCAGACCCGTGTTGAGCGCGAACGCGGCCAGCGAGCCGAAATCGATCATGTCCCTCGGCATCGCTCGGAGGAGAGCAACGTTCCAGTCCCACGCGCCCCAGCGGCGCTTGTCTCCGGGCAGGGCGTTGACCTCATCGCAGGCGACCTGCATCTCGCGAAGCGATGTCGGACGTAGTGTGCATCGTTGCATTGCGTAGATGGTCGAGCCGTTCTGCAGCTGATTCAGAGGAAGCATCTCCAGCTCGTCGCTTCCATTCTGTTGCCATGGGTAGTAGAACACGGCCGTCTGGGTCGTCATTGCGAGGGCGAGCGCGACATAGCCAGACTGATTGTCGACAGAGTAGGTGAGGAGGTAAATAAAGTTCGGCGTGTAGTTTGCAGGCATTATGGATGTTGAGCGTGACTGTCTCGGGGCAAGGTGGAGCGTTTCAGGCGCGTTGACCGTGCTATTGGTTATAGGAGAGATGGAGATCGATGCGAAAATCGAATTGCTGATGGGAGATTATAGTATCGAAGCACTCGCAGAAGATCGCGGCACATACCTTATATACACAGTGTGGTGGTTGAGAGAAGGTCGTGTTAGCTGTACATGCCAGGGGGCCAAGCGTGGAAGACTTTGAAATACGGCGAGCGCTACCGGTCAGGAGCGTCGCTGGCCCCGAGTTATACGCGGGCATTCGCGTGTATTCGTCTGCTGACGTCATCGGACCCTGATTCCCGTCCTGGCCGACCGCTGCGTCGGCTCCGACCGCGGTAACGGCCACGCCTTCGCGTCCTTCTCCGTCCCGCGCATTTCCGGACAGCACGGAAAGTATCGCGCTGTTCTCCCTTTATGGCATCCGCCGCATTTCATTGATAACCTGTTCGGGAGCTTACATTCAACGAACGCGAGCTGACCAAACCCCTCGGCTAGCCCGCCGGGGCCAGGGTTCTTTCCACTTTGGTGACTCAGCCGCAGCGGTCCGAGCGGACACGTTGAACACATAAGGGCATGAGGCTTCCACCGTGGTCCAGCCAGCAATATCGCCGCATCGTAACGAGTAAGTAATGTACGCCTGACCAAGATCATTCTGGCCACTGTCTCTGATTGTCTCAGTCCGGGCATGCCGAGGGCAAACGTGTACCCTGCGTGTCAATACATCATGCTGCCCTGCCGATGGTACGACTGCGCGGTCCTATCTCAACCACAAGGCAGGCAATAACATCTGCGCCTCGGTTGAATTCGGTACTTTGACAAGCTTAATTACGCACCACCTCGTGCACCCAGATCCAGGCTCCGACAAGGCTGAGTGAATACTGTGAGCAAGTATACACGCTGTTGCCTCCTGCGCCTCTCGTATGACGACATGGTAAACCGCGTGTTTAGCTCGTCCACACAGCAACCCGATCTTTAAGATCGGCATCAGATGACCATTCAAGTCAAGGTCAACCGGGGCCATGGTCCTGGGATACATGTACATGAGGTACTTCCGGTTCGCTGCCGAACCCGTCCTATTGCTGGCGGATCAGTCTCCGCGTTCGGCTCTCCCACGATGCGCGCGACACGTCGGCCTCGTTGCCTGCCTTCCCAAGCTCCGGAGGGCGTGGCCGGTTGTCCTGCGCGCACTTCATTAGGGGCTGGAAGCGGTAAGTTCCGAGTGGAGGCCGCCGGTAGTAGTAGTAAGTGGAGAGTAGGGGCATATAGAGGAAGAAACAGATTGGTTGCGGCGTAGATTAAGATCTACCAAAGCGGGGCACTCGGGGCCCTTTGCACTATACCACCATCTTAGTCCCATTCAGGTCAGGCCTCAGGTTGTGGGCTCACGCATGCGGTTATCGGACCGAGAAATTTGGAAGTTTAAACAAGCTCGGAATTGCCAAGAAACTACTGTAGCCGGGTGCCGATGTGTACTGAACACGATGAACTCCACCGGAATTTGAACAAAGGCAGGATATACGCATTGTTTAGGAAGTGCCTTCCCAGATCCTGCTACACTAGCCACTTCAATCTGCCCAGAGTAACTTCCAAACCTGGCCCGTGCGCGGGCGCTTCAAGTCCGATACGCCGTAATAGATCATCTCCTGTCATCACTTCCAAACTTTCTGATGCGGCGTCCTCGAAGATCACGCGGCCACCCTGTCCAACCCATTCACAGCTCGCGACGGCATACCGCTCCTTCTCACCCGATCCTGAAATCTCCACCGCCCGCAGCCTGAACTCCCACTCAGGACTTGGGGCACCGTGCATCCATACCTCTCCTTGATCCAGACGACAGTCGATCTGTTGCAGGTCGAATGCCATCCCTTCCCCGATGGCTTTGATGAATGCTTCCTTGATGGTCCATATGATGAACGCGCGCTCAATCCGCTGTGCGTCAGACATCGGCCCGAGGAGCGAGTCCCGCTCGCCTGGCGTAAGCTGCGAGGCTGGCGTCAGATACGGTCACTGTCGGGAGGGTGCGCTTGTACTTGGTCACTAATCACCTCGACGAACATGCGCGGTGTCTCGTCGGTGCGGATAGCCAATTTCATACAGTCCACACCAATGCGGTACTGTCCATCCAAGGGAGGACGCGAGTAGCCGAGTGTGATCAGGTTGTTGTCGTGCGAGACGTTGAAGAGGATTGGTGGATTCATGGGAGGGTGAGCCTGGTCGCTCGTTAGCCAGAGACTGGGACGTTGGACAAGCTCTCTGCGCACCAAATACGGCTTTCCTCGAGCCGCCTTCTCAAATCTCAGCTCTCCCTGAGCGCCTTGCTCATGCAACACATGAATGGTTAGATGACGACCGAGAAGGGTTCCTGAACGAAGATATCAGCGTTGTTGCCAAGCGGGCACGGATGGTGCATACGCCACTGGTCCTCCTTCCTGTAAAAGCGCGTGACCGCGGCCTGGGACTTGCTATCCAATAACCTGAGAGCAGGATCGAAAAGCTGAGCACGTAGATTGAGTAAAGCACGACGCGTCGTAGATGCACACGAGACGAACCGAGTCTTGGGGGAACCAGGGTAACACAATCATACGAATATGGGAGTTCGGCGCAGCCATGTTTCAGCCTTCAGGTACCAGATACGCCGTCCTCTGCTTGAGGCACCTTGTCATCAATCATTGAGCAGGAGATTTTGGCATATTATCCAGTCGATGCGTGTGATAGCGGTGCAGTCGTCGACGACATCGACAGACGTTGGAAGGACGGCGCCACCTCGCCGCGCCGCGGCGACGACTCACCATCTGCCGCAGTGTCCGTTTCGCGCAGCTCAGTGATCGACTGGTGTGTCGAACGGCGTGAATAATCGACCTTAGCATCATCTGTGCTCGTGGCCTTGTCCATCTCCAGCAGCACCGCTTGTAATAGGATGGACCGAAGTTTCTGACGCTCCTGGCCCTTTGGCAACGATCGTTATACTAGTTTCTCCCTCGTCTTTCCGGACTAGGTGCAACGGCAAACCTCACATATGGAGAAGACGACACAATCTGCGCTACCGCCGACGGCACCCAAAACAGCACGGATCTTCTTCTTCTTTGTTGAGCTCAGCGACGAGGTGGATGCGAGTGGGCTGTACGCACTGTTCGCGCGAATGGTGCCTGCGCTCCGCATGGTCGGCCGACCCGTGCACCGTACCGCAAACCATTATCGCCATGGATCCCAGTACCTCGGCATCTTTATCGTCGATGGATCGGAGCACCTTCCGTCTTGAAACCCGTTCGAGGCACCCGATTGATGCCTTTGTTCAGATCGTGACGACCTTATCACGTCTCGCGCCGGTTTGGGAACAGGGCATCATTCGAAGATTCGCGTTCTTATGGTACTGCCTTTCACCTCAACTTGGCCGCAGCCTACGTCGGTCTACGGCTCTGCTTCGGGAGTTTACTATCAGGACGCCCCTACCGTTTTGTGCTGTGGTCGACGTCACCAGTCTGTTCTTGCCGAGACTTTGGACGCACCGATCGTTGTCCACGATGTGCCTTTGGTGATCTTGTTCCAGGCCGTGCAGTGCCTTTGTCCATATCGAATCCAGGCATGCGTGCTGGAAATCCCCGGGTGCCAGGCCGTGTGAATAATCGGATCCTCTAGGAGCAGCTGGGCAGCTTTCGCTACGCGAGCTGTGGTCGGCACCGTCTCGCGCGTCTCTGCACCGAAGGCATCGGTATCCCCGCCTCTCTTCGCCCCGATCATCGCCCCGATACTTGTTATCCAGTATTTCGAGCCACCCTACATAATGGGAACTATCAAAGCGCCCGACAAAGGCAGCCTATGGAACCGGAACGTCGGTGACCTTCGAGTGGTGGTCCCATCCCCATCCACCCTTTCCCCACCCTCAATCTCATCTTATCCATCTCCCTCCCCTCCGCACCTGACAAGCGCCCCTCATTCCCACCAGTTTTCGTCTTCATTATCCCATAGCCTCGTCACCCACTGCTTTGAATTATCAAATCCCCGTCGCCGAGGCGCTTCCTAACCCGTGAATGCGCCAGCTCCGTCCTCGGGGTCGGCGGCGGAGCTGCTACTCCCGGAGGGTTGGGCGGGGGACTTCTGACACTGGCCCGCTCTGCTCCATCTCAGGCGTAAATGTGTACGCGAACGTGATGCATGGTGAAAAATGTCCTATAGAGACCGTCTTGAGACGCACGGCAAGTAGGTGAGCTGGAAGAAGTATAAGTACAGCGCCATTCACCTGTGTTCTCCGCGTGTCCTCAGCCCAACACGCAACTTCCTAACCTCCAAACCTCACCTTTCCAACCCCAGCAACCCAGCTTCCCAAACTCACACTCATGCATTCCAACCTGCTCTATCTCTCTTTCCTCTCCGCCCTTCTGCTCTGCAGCAGCGCCCTCACCCTACTGCCTGGCGAGCGGGCGTACTCGGCCCAGCCCCTGGCGGCACTCTACCACACCCCGTCTCACGTGACGCAAAGGACGGTCAATCGGCTCCTTGATGTCCTCCAGAAGTTTGGACTTACTGAGGTAGGGCTCTCCTTCGTCTCAGTGTGGGGTATGGAGGCTTACGGAGAGAGACAGTTTTACGGCGTGTATGCGCTGCATACGCACTTGCACGTGGGGGATGACGAAGTCCTTTACCTCACGTACGTTCCCCATGCCACACTTTTGGAGGTGAATGACTCACACAGCGCAGTCAAGCACCAGAGGGCAACTTCACCTCCATCAGCGTACTTCCTTACGCTGCAGTGCAGAACGACAGCATCCCGATGAGTCACCAGCTGCTCCTTTCCGGCAACGGCAACGGCAACGGGAGCGTCGAGCTCGTCCCGATCGAGCACGGCCCCTTCACTGCGGACGCACTCTCCGTCCGGAGCTCAATGAGCTCGGCTATCCACAACGGCCTCTTGCCCGCCCTCGCCCACGTCCTCCACGGCGGCCCGGGCGAGCACCCTCCGGCCGTAGCGCTCGCCCAGATCCTGCCGATTCACCGCACAGCGCTCCAGAGCGGGCAAGTGGTGCTTAACCAGCTCCCAGACGGGGAGAGGCAGATCGCTGTGATCGCTCCTGAGCTTGGGGGGGCTAGTTTGGGGCTGTTTACCAGGGGCATTGGGAGAGGAGACAGGGAGAAGAGGAGGGAGGAGCGGGGAGAGGAGGGGTGCGAGGTTGCTGCTGGGTGTGTGTGGAGGAGTGGGGTGGACGGGTCATCCTGCTGAGCCTGAGGCGAGCCCGAGCCTGAGTGTTCTGATACTGTACGAAGACCAGCCACGGAAGGAATAGACGCTGAGAACAGTTGAAGTGTTTTGTGCTTTTGTGTCTTGTAGGCAATCGATAGCAGACGAGCAGAAAGAGGGGATCATAACACCGTGATCATTATACAGAGCACATTGAGTCCAAATGCGCGAGATACGAGATGACAGGTACAGGTGCGGCGTCACTAGAGTGACGCTGAGAGCCGAGGCAGGCAGGAGAGTTATGTCTCCATTTTGGCGTCGTCGGCCGGTGCTTCCCTGTAATGACAGACGAGAAGTCAGTATAGTACAAGGTGAGGAGTGACGGATACTTATTATGTAGAGAACGTTGTTACACCTGAGCATTGGGTCAGCATATAGGCGCCTATGCAGGCGGGTTGAGAGACGCACCGAATGAACACCTCCCCTAGCGCGCCGTTTGACTTTCCCTCCTGGAACTCCTCCGTATTAGCCAGCTACAGTTCCGTATTAGCTGGCTATCTTATATCAGAGGGAAGAAACACTGGCCTGGAGGTTCATGAACCCATCTGTGCTGACGAGGTAGCCCTTGTACTCGAGCCCCCATTTTAAGCGGACGAAGACCTGCTTGCCGGTGAGGTCCTGAAGGAAGGGCTTGGGGTTGACGGGTGTGACCTGCACAGCATCGCATGTACAATGAGCTTTCGATGATGTGGGATTATGGAGTACTCACAGGTCCGGACGACATTGTTGTAGGCTTGTCCTACTTTTTTGGGCGCACGCACGAGTGGCGGTAAACAGGCGCGTTGACTACTCACGCCCTGTGCAGTAGAGGCCCTTTTCTCGGAAGCAAACTTGGGCCTCACTCTTCTGAGCTTCTGCATCGCCACTCCGCTCTATATAACCCCCTTTCCCTCTGCCCCTTGGCCCGCCCAGCACGCGCGCGCCCAGGGCCCTCCAAACCAAACAATTCGCGCTTTCACTAATCTGACTGACGTGAATCGCCACCCGGCCTGCCGGAACGGGCAACTCCCCACGACCTCGGTTTGGGCTTCTGTCCACTGGGCAAATAAAACAACTGGGATCTCGGACACAGCGAGAAGATGTCGGACAACGAAGGGATGATGCATGCGGGGGACGATGATCTCAGTCTGCCACGCGCGACGGTGCAGAAGATCATACAAGGTCCGTCACATGCGCGCGTGCTTCTTGATACAATGCTGACAGTTTATTACAGAGATGCTACCAGACGGGATGGTCTGCGCGAAGGATACAGTCACGCTGATTATCGACTGCTGCGTCGGTGCGTAGCCCTTTGGCCCAGTCCGCGCTGTCGCGATGCTAACGTGCCGGCAGAGTTCATACACCTAATATCGTCGCAAGCGAACGACATCTGCGAGAAAGAGTCGCGCAAGACGATCGCGCCGGAGCACATCCTGGCGGCACTCAAGGAGCTCGGGTTCGACGCGTACGTCGAGGAGGTCGAGAGCGTGCTCAAGGAGCACAAGGTGCAGCAGAAGGTGCGTGTCTCCCCTGTCCATTCAATAGCGTAGAGGCAGTTGCTGATGCTGGAATAGGAACGGGAGAAGAAGAGCAACAAGCTGAACAAGTCGGAGTTTACCGAGGAGGAGCTGCTCAGGCAGCAGGAGGCGCTCTTTGCCGCCAGCCGCGCAAGGTTCGCAGCGAGCGGTGGCCAGCCAGGGGCCCCGTAACACCGTCTCACCGCGTTCAAAAAAACATCTCTTGCGTGACCGAGTACTGGGTACTGGTCGCATGCTCCCCCGCTGTGCCGATGTGTGCTGTCTTGTTGAGTTGTGGCTTGTGTTTATTGCTGGAGTTCTATTTGTACACTACGCGTTCGTGTACTCTAATATGTATCATTCAACGCCGCGCACCTATCTATCGTACCGCCTCATTTCTTCAGCTCGACCCTCTTCCTGAGCACCTCAAGCCGCCTCCTCGCCTCCTCCCCCAACCCCTCCCTCATGGGCGGCAAGCTGTCCTGCTCAATCGTAAACCCCGCCGTAACACTCGCATACACGGCCGCCTCCAGCACGTCCCCACCGGCCAGCTCCAACCCCGCGGCTAGCCCGCCGAGGAAGGCGTTCCCGGCACCGGTTACGTCCACTACCGGCTTCCCCTCCCTGTCGCAAGGGGGCACCCACACGCCCGGGTACTGCGGCGAATAAACGTACGCCCCCAGCTCCCCAGCACGTATTATGACCGCCCCCGGCGGTTTCGGCGAGGCGGTGTAGAGCTCGGTAGCGGCTTTGGTGATGGTGGATGCTGTGGGAGGGAGGGGGAGAGAGAGCAAGGTGAGCGCCTCGTCCGCGTTCGGGCTGAGGATGTGCAGGGAGGGGATAACCTGCACGAGCTGGGGCATCTCCTCTGGTATACACAGATCCTTTTTCTTCCAATCAGCCACATCCCACGACAGGAGCAAAGCAGGAAGAGAGAGGGCGCACGGGTATAGGCTCGTAGATGAGCACCGGGTCCCACTGCAGCTCCCGGAGCTCGGCGATGATCTCGAGGGCGCGGGTGGGCGAGCAGATAAAGTGCAGCATCTTGGGCGCTTCTAGTCGGGTGCTGACCAGGTCCTTGGGCGAGATCCGCACGCGTGGAAGGAGGTACTCGAACCTTCCCAGCGAGAGCATCAGGATGGGCCCAATTCCATCGCCAACGCATGGGTATAGATAGGGAGAGGAACGCACCCGCGCAGCTCTCCCCGGTAGATATTCGCCGCCCTCGTGGTCCGCCTCGTCGGGTCATCGCGGTACTGGAAGATCGGGCCGTACGAATCCAGCGTGCGCTGGAAGGCGGGCGAGAAATCATTCCCCCGGTCGACGATCATGCCTATCTGTGCTGGGGGGAGCCTGCGAGCGGGAGGTGAGCAGCTGCACGGGCGTATACATGAGTGAAATACCATATTCTTGCTCCGACGGCGCCTTAGGCAATGTCAGCTGGGGACCTTTCGACTGAGAGGGTAGGCGTACAGTACGTCCCCCCACCGCCAATCTACAGTACTCCTCCAGCATGAGCGCCCGCACCAGACTCAGTTCCAGCTGAGCACCGCACCTCTGGCTCTTGCGTCTTCCCCGTCGGCTCCCCGTCCTCCGTCAGGAAACGGAACTCGTCTACGATGAACATTCCCAGGGTTACGAGCGTGCATCGCTCGATGCTGGTGCTGGTGCTGGGGGTGGGGGTGGACATTGTAGATGTGGTGGGAGGAGTGGGAGGATAAGGGACCAATATCATTCTAACAGCCACCCATTGATATATTTGGGTGGTGCCCGGATGGGGCGTGCTAATTTTGGATAGTTGAGTAAGTGACATTATCACCGCAGTCCCAAATAATACAAGTACAGTATGATGATCAAGACAAAAGAGAGAGTAGGAGTGTGTATGAAAGAAAAGAAACCATCATCGTCGGCGCTTCGACTTGCCGCTGCCCTTCTTCGACCCCATCACCGTCATCTGCGCCCTCTTGTTAGGCTTGGTGATGCCCTTTGCCCTCCTCCACTCCTCCTTCCTGCTATCGCGTTTCCCATGCGTGGAGATCTTCACCTCCTTCGGCTCCGCACCCTCCATCGGGGTGTCCTCGACGGCCTCCGATAATGATGCCCCCGCCTCTGAGCACAGAGAAAGGGTCAGCACGGTCCTTTGACTCCCAAGAGAGAAAAAAGGAAGATGTGCGGCCAGGACGCTCAGTTCTGGCCCTGGAAGAGCCAGCCGAGTTGGTCCTCCCAAATCGTGCTCCGGAGAGAGCGCACGCCCTCGACGCCCATCTCCTCGGGGTTTACCAGCCCCAAGCAGGTGTACGCCCAGTGCTGCGCTGAGGGGGTGGGACAAGACCAACCTGGTACGCTGTCCTCCTCGCCCTCCTCGCCGATCATCTTCATGTCGCCCTCCTTGTCGGTGATGATCTTGTGTGCAAGCTTGCTGTGTAGTCGGTCGACTCGTGCGGCGTGTGTCGCGGCGTAGATGGAGTCCTCGCGCTTTAGTCGGCGGAAGGAGCGCTTCACTTTTGAGCGGAGTCCTTTGGCCATGTCGGTTATGTGTGGTTGTGTTGGTTGTGATTGTGTGTGTGGTGATATACGGTGTATATGTGCGGTATGCGTCGTCGATATATCGAGTTCGCGGTGGTGCAATATGCGGTCTGAGTGCGTTCGCGGGTGTGCGTGGTGGTGCTCTTCAAAAGAGGTGGGGATGACTTCGCCCCCCTCGCGCAGCCCAAAAAAACCGCTGCAAGGGCCATGTGTAAGCAGGTGGCGGTGCACACTGAGAGGCCACCGGAGCCGAGCGATGCCGTCACCCCCGGCCTTCCGGGCGCGAGTGCGGGATCGTGTGCGACCAACGCCCAAGGGATCTGGCACTTTCTAATGCTGCGGTCGCAAGACGTGCTGTGCTTCTGTTCTACTCCTTCGACTCTGGCTCTGACTCTGTCTACCTATCTCCTCGCGACGAGTTGAGTCATACGGTCAGATGGCGACGGACCACAAGCACGACGAGCCGTTCAGCACCCAGGGGTACCGCGATGCCCGCCCGCATATCGTGGGGCCCGACGAAGGCCCAGAGCCGCCCTTGCCTATAGTGATGTACGGGCTGGTGCAGCAGGGCTTCGGGCGCGGGTCTAAGGAGCTCGGCTGTCCAACAGGTGTGCAGCAGTACGCTCAGTTCGCGCAGACGAAAGCTGACTGCGTACCACAGCGAACCTGCCAGAGGAGGCTATCCTCCCCATGACTTCGCAGTGCAAAGCGGGGATCTACTACGGCTACGCGCGCGTGCACCAGCCGCCGCACGGCGCACCCGTCGACCTGGGTGAACGCTCGATAGAGGTGCACCCGATGGTCATGAGCCTCGGGTGGAATCCGTTCTACAAGAACGAGAAGATGACGGCCGTGCGTCCTGATCCTGCTTGTTTGGGTGGGCATGGAGCTGATAGGTGCTTAATCTAGGAGGTGCATGTGATACATAAGTTTGAGAAAGACTTCTACGGGCACGAGATCTCCGTCGTCGTGCTCGGATACATCCGCCCCGAACTGGACTACACCTCGAGAGGTACGTCCCCTCGTACACCGACCGAAGGTGGTGCTGACCAGGGTGGCAGAGGCGCTCATTGAGGATATCGCGATGGACATACGGGTCACGCTCAACTCGCTCGCGCGACCGGCATATACCAAGTTCAAGGATGACACCTCGTGGGCGCATGCGATGATCAAGTAGGCGTCCCCAGCTGGCCGGCGAAGGGGCAAGACGATCTGATTCAGGGTGGTACGCGAGAGGCAGGACTCACGGGCGTGAAGGATGATAGATGATGTATCAAATAGACGTGATATCCACGATAGACTAGACGTGTCTGGACCGCCAGCACAGTCGGCAGTCGGCTGCCGGAGTATATGCTATATGCAGGCGTTGCATTAAACAATATAACACAGAGAGGTGCGGGTATCGTCAACATCCCCTAACACGCGTGCGCGCTCACCACCGCGGCACGAACCCCCTGAATCTGAACCAGTACATGGCCGCGCCCGCCAGGATGCCGCCCACATGGCCGGCGTTGTCCGATCCGCCCTCGACGTTCTTGCCCTATCAGTCACGTCAAGTCAGTCAGCATCGTCCCATCTCCAGAAGCACGAGCGAGAAGTAGATCTGCAGGTTGGGGGGACAACGCACCTGCTTGGAGAACATCCCCCAGAGGTCCCAGGCCAGGATGCCGCCTATGCATGCCCAGGCCGGGACGGGGAGGACGAAGAAGATCAGGAATTTGGTGGTGGGGAACATGAGGCCGAAGAGGGAGAGACAGGCGTAGACCGCCCCTATGTCACCCCACCTAATCAGCTTTGCCTTTCCGGGACTGGATAGACGGCGTACCGCTCGCTCCTAGGGAATGACCCTGCTTGTCCCCCCGCCACCATATGGACACGATGCTCGACGCTACCCCTCCGAGAAGGTACACGCCCATGAACCGCGAGACGCCAATGACGGACATGACTGCGTCTGCTGTAAACCAGAGGGAGAGGCAGTTGATCAGCAGGTGGCCCTCTTCCATCTGCGAGAAGGCGGCGGTGATGAGCGTCCACCTGTGTTTGCGTCAGACCGGGCACGATAGACAGGACATAAGGGAGACGGGGTGCACCATCGGCCGGCTCTGTAGTTCTCCCACGAGGTCGCAAAGTTCTCGAAGAGGAAGCGGAGCGGCTGCTCATCCTTGAACCTCGACTGTTCACAAACCGTCCTATCGTCAGTCCTTCCGAGCAATCACCAGCAGCACACGCACAAAATTCTGCCACCCGACCTTCCACTGCATCCAGACGAGCACATTCAGCCCGATGATCCCGCCCGTCACGTAATTCTGGGGGAGGCGATCGAGCCGCTGGGTGAAGCGCTTCCACCAGCTTTGTTTGGGCGGGGGAGGCGGCGAACGGGGCGGCGGCGGCCGCTGGGCGCGATTCCCTTGCTGGTAGTTGGGCGGGGGAGGCGGCGAACGGGGCGGCGGCGGGCGCTGGGCGCGATTCCCTTGCTTGTAGTATTCTCGTGCGGAGCGGCGCAGCGTCTGGAGGAAGGGGAGGAAGCGCCATTCCTGTGGGGAGAGTGTGGGGTTAAGTGAGGGAAGTGGCTTGGAGAGGGAGGAGCGGGTGTGCAGGCGCGTTGTTTGGCTCAAGATCGCCGAGGGTGGGTACGCTGTCCGGTACGGCGCCACGACGCTGAACGCCGTCTGTCTCCCTGGTGCACCCGCAAACCGTCGCGAGCATGTGCCGATGAAGACGTTCATCGTTGCTGCGCCGCAGAGCCCGGCGGGGAGTGCAGCGGTGGGCGGGCGACAGCGGTTGAAATATGGGAAGGTGAGGCTCGGCGGGCAAGGGACGCGTGAAGGCTCGGCATGGGCGCGCGAGTTTACGCGATTCATCACTGGCATAATTTCCATTTGGGCCGTCACTTCCGGGGTACTGGGTAGCACACTTTTACAACTTGCACCTGAGATGGTATAGCCAGTTATATTCACAGTATTTACCATCATATAGCTGCAGGATTCCACGTTTTGCTGCAAAGGATTGCACGCCGAGTGAGGCATTGTGAAATGCGTGACCTGAACGGTACTGGAATCAGTGGAACGTCATATCGAATCGCCTTGCCAGCGAAACATTATACATTATCATTATCACGCCTGTCCAAGTTTGGCCCACAGTTTACTGGCCGTCCGGATACACCCACACCGGTATAAGCTTTCGAGTCGGGATTTGTCGGTCTGAAGTCGGGCCGCCTGTCTCATGGGATGGGCCCTATTGCGGCCCAGACTGAGTCCTCCACCTCCCGCCGCTGTCACTCTCGGGCGACGGTTCCCCGGTTCTCCACCCACCGGCAGCGCGGGGCCGCTCCCGCCAGCTGCCGGTTCAACTAGGGCGCCCTCTCCAGCTTACCTCCCATCTCCCACCTTGACCGTCTCTGCACAAACACCTGCACAATGTCCAAACCAGCCATAGGATTCATCGGCCTCGGCGCCATGGGCTTCGGCATGGCCACACACCTGCTCAAGGAGGGCTACCCCGTCGTCGGGTTCGACGTCTGGGGACCCACGCTCGACAGGTTCAAGGCTGCCGGAGGGCAGACGGCTACCACCCCCGGGCAAGCTGTCAAGGGGTGCGAGTTCTGCATATGCATGGTCGCGAGTGCGCCGCAGGCCCAGAGCGCGCTGTTCGAGACAGACGATGCAGCTATCAAGTGTGCGTTTCCAGTCACTCCCGCTGCGAGCGCGTGTGTTGATTGGTCCTGCGAATCATAGCCCTCCCCAAGGGCTCAACGCTCCTCCTGGCTTCCACCGTCCCCTCCGCGTACGCGACCTCCGTGCAAACGCAGCTCGCCGCGCTCTCCCGCTCTGACATCCTCTTCATCGACTGCCCCGTCTCGGGCGGCACGGCGCGCGCGGCGACAGGCGAGCTGACGATCATGGCCGGCGGGTCGGACGCCGCACTGAAGCACGGGCATGCGCTGCTCATGGACCTCACCGCGCCCGACAAGCTCTTCATCGTCAAGGGCGGCATTGGTGCAGGGAGCAATATGAAGATGGTGCACCAGGTGCTCGCGGGTGCGCACGTTACGGCCGCGGGCGAGGCGCTCGGATTCGCGGCGCGCTTGGGGCTGGATCCGAAGAAGACGTATGAGCTCGTGACGAAGGAGGGGTGCGAGAGCTGGAGCTGGATGTTCGAGAACCGCATGGCGCGTGCGCTGACCGCGGAGTACAAGCCTGCTGCGAGTGCCCTCACGATCATGTTGAAGGACTTGGTGAGGTGCACACTGATTTCGTGCTGCATTCAGTGCTAATATGACTTTCAGGGCATCATCACGTCCACGGGCCGGCTTTCGCAGTTTCCCACCCCGCTCTCGGCAATTGCCGAGCAGCTCTTCCTCTCCGGCGTGTCCCTCGGCTGGGCAGGAGACGACGACTCCTCGATGGTGCGGCTGTACTACCCCGACGCGCTCGCGGCCGTGCAAGCCTCCTCCACCTCCAAGCTTTCTGAAGCGGAACGTCAGCAGCTCGTGCTGGACCTCCTCTCCGCCGTCCACCTCGTCACCGCCGCGGAAGCACTGGCGTTCACGCATGCTCTGGGGCTCGACGTGCAGCAGTACTTCACGCTCTGCGCGGACGCGGCAGGCGCGAGCTGGAGCTTCCGTGCCCATGGGCCGGAGATCATGGCCCTCCTGACGGGCACGCCCTCGTCCGTGCCGGCGCCGGACAAGGTGTCGCTCGACGCGCGCATTGATGCCCTGTCCAAGGTGCTCGTGGAGGCGAAGAATGTGGGATGCCCAATTTACCTTGGCAGCGAGGCGATGAGCGCGCTTTCCCTCGCGAGGAGGCGTGTGGGAGGGAGCGTCGGCGAGGTCAAGGGGCTGATCACCGGCTTCTGGGCGGCAAAGTAGGCGATTGGCTTGTATGATAATGTCCTCAGACTGTTGTGTGGCTTGTTGCAAGATGATGGTCGGAATTCAATGTGACCAATAATAATGGGGAAAGGTAACTTGGCTTCGCTGGGACGCCTGTGCCGTGCGCCGCTCTTTCTCAGTTCATCCCTTCCTTCCTCTGTCGATGCCCGCAACACGAGCTCATCATCCGGTACGTGGAAGCCGACTGTCGTATTCCTGTTTCTGGGGAAATGCATAGTGTATTCTGTCCATGAAAACAGGATACAGAAGAAGTATACAGCTGCACAGCCGGAGCAAATTGACATAGGAAACATGGGACGAGATTGCCAGATCAGCTAACTCAAGCCCCCCCCCCCGTTTGCAGGCGTGCTTTCACTCGAACATGCGCCGATGGGTTACCATCAATAATCGTGGAAGGTCCAGGACTGAGAGCTGGTGGGAGTCGTCTCGATCATAATAACCTGGCCACAAAATAGTCGAATGAGTTCTCTTGTATTATTGGGCGTAATCGGTCACATACCGGGACCCAGGGGTCACTGGTGCTCTGGTAGATGTAATAGCTCAGTAATCCAGTCGGAGTGGGGGTCCAGATACTGTCAAATCTGCTTAGCCCAGCCATGGCACAGTTGGATGAATTGGACACATACTACAAGGAGCCGTCGTCGCTGCCGGCAGTGGTCGTGAACTGCATCGCATCGGCCTCCGAGCTGACAGTCTGTAGCACCTGGAAACCCAATGCCCAGTGGTCTGAATCGGCCGTCCGAATTGTGGCCAGGTAGTTATCAGTTTCGACTTCTTGAAGCAGATAGTAAAGGGTGTTTCCATTCTCATCCACGTAGTCCCAGAAAGCGAACTAATCCCAATCGCAGTAATTAGACAGGGATTACCTCGAGAGATCATAAAGTCTCACGAGTTGGGTGGGCAGCGGAGTCTCGTCATTGATCGCAGAGATACCAATATACACTCCAGCAGAAGAATTATCAGCTGTCTGCTTCGTCCAAACCGTCCCGGCGTAGTCGTTGCTAATCCACCCGACGCGGAGCTCCGTACTTTGACGGCGCACAGGGACGGCGGAGACCAAAGTCATCCAGAGGAGGACCACGACGGTACCGAATATTGCTACGGAAGGCATGGTTGTCTGCTGTTGTTCGAGTTGAGAGTTGTTCGAGCTTGTGTTGCTCAATCGTGTTCAGTGGAGCTCTGTATTTATAGCCAGACTGGACAACATGTCTACACAAGGATCAAGAGCGATATGCGTCCCAATACCTCCCGGAGAATTGCCGTCCGCTGATTCCCATCGCGAAGGGCTTCTCGACCGTTACGCTCGCGACAAGCGACCGTCGCCGAAGTTGCGTAACAAGACAACAGCCTGAGAGGTATGGTGGTTTGCTTAGCTATGAAAGCCCTCATTCTAAGAATAGATGGCGAACGACGCTCGGTTGAACGAGCGACAAGCCCATCGGATGCGCCAACCACGCAGTGAAGTGAAAGAGGTGCAGGCCCGGGAGCGCTTGTATGGAGCATAGCTTTGTTGGCTCTGACAGATATCGTGGGCCCGTATGTTGCTCACCGTAGATAAGGGCCATGGGTGATGATCGAGACAGATGTTGTCAATGTCGAGAAACAGGCCCCGAGCGGGCTCCAAAACTGCCAGTGCTGTGATCAGAAGAAGACAAGGGAATTGGCCGACGGGTACATTGCGGAACCGACGCCAAGGCGTACCAGGCACATATGACATAACCGATAACTTTCACCGCGCGATACTTTGGGATTCACTTCTTGAGAGGGACCGTCACATTGCTCTAGTCTCTGAGACCCGTGTTGAATCGGCCTTCCAAACTTGCCGTATAACAGCTGACACGGTTCGTACTGTGGAGCAATTTATGATGTCTATGACAATCAGATTCCAAGATGAATGTAAGGACAAGTATGGCAGGCGGCATATAGCGGAGGGGATGTACAATTCAAGTGGATTTACGGAAATATAAAGCAGGCCCGAGCTACAGTTTCCAACCCCCGAACTCGTTGGAAATGCAAACGAGGCATTCGTTCCGCACGATCGCTAGTCCGAAAAGGTGATGGTATCCGTGGTGGTCCAGGTCCAAGATTCCGAGCCACTGTTGCTGTACGTGGCATCTTCAATGACCTGGGCAGCATTCAGAGTCGTTTCCGGTGGCCGGTCATAGGCTACTACGTACCGGGATCCACGCGGCGCTGGGACTTTCATAGGCGTACCAGCTCAGTTGAACGTTCGGATTGTCATAAGGCTGAATGCTGAGAGCATATTCAGTCACTACCCGCCCAGATGAAGGAGGGTACCTACTACCACGAGCCGTCTTGGTCTCCAGGGTTGAGAATGAAGTACGTCGCATCCTCTTGGGAGCTGACAGTCTGCAAGACGCCGTATCCGGATGCATAGGCATCAGAAGCAGACGTCTCCAACACCGCCAGGAAATTTCCGGTGTCACCCTCTGCAAACACATAAAAAGGTTCATCATTGCCCTCACTGACGTCGGTGAGTTCGAACTGTTTCGAGGAGGTCAGTAAGCCGCCGTGTTACTGCTCGAGCACGCTCACGAAGTTAGTGCGCCCAAGACCGGCTTCTGGCTGGGGAGAGACACCGATCAAGACGCCGGCGGAGGCATCGCCTTCTGTCTGCTTGGTCCAAACGCCACCGAGGTAGTCGTTGGACATGTAGCCGATGCGACTCGTGATACTCTGGCGGCGGGTGGGGGCAGCCGAGGTCAAGGTCATCGAGCCCATGGCGACGGCCAGAGTAAGAAGGGTGGAGCCGAGCATTATTGTTGAGTTGCTGTTGGGCTCTGTCGAGTTGAGGCGAGAGTCGTACTTGAGATGACTGATGATGTCGAACAGTTGCTGTGGTCACGTCTATCTTTATAGTCCACAGCTCTGAGCTGCATCACATGAAGGCAACCCACTCACGACTCATCCTACGACGCCGCTGACCACTGACTGAACCGAGCATTTGCGGCCATCAAGCAAGGCACAAGAAGATGGCTCAATACATTGCGTTGACTGAAGACTTGAAGGTGTGAATTGTAGGCTTGTAGGCCATTCAACACGCCCACGTCACTGGTGTGCGGAACGGAAAACAACCTTGGGGGAACGAATCCGCCCGTCCCACCTTGTTGCTAAGCGCTCACGGCGCTCCTAAGTACGGAGCCGATGGCGTTGTGCCTAACCGATGGTCGGCGTCCGCTCAGGACAGCCAGTCGTACAGTAGACGGCGCAGTTTACGCGTCGAGTGACGAGGGATTTCCCGCAACAGTGACAGAAGAGAGATACGCATGGGCGTAACGCCGGCCAATGCTGTAGGCAGAAGCCTGCTAGAATAGCAGCGGTCATGGGGATACCCGCGTCGGAGATGCGTGCGTCTATTCATAGGAACGACTCTTGCGAGGCCGCAATTGAAAGCCAAAAATGGAAGGTCGCTTAGCTGGAGCATTCTTGGTTCTGATTGCCCCATGCGAACCGCGAGGGCTGCCGCTGAGAGAATTGGACGGATCAAGTTGAAAGCACGTTTGAGCAGGATGGCCAACAGCATGCATATGTGAAGGGATGCGGCGAGCAGGCCGGGCGTGCGGAGGAAACGGAATGTTCGGGGACAGGAGCCCCACCCATCCCCCGCGCCTGCCCTAAGTCGCGGACAGGAGCTGTACAGTACCCTCAGCGTCTGCTTCCGATCAAGAGGGCTACTTCGGTAACTCCCGAGGCAAGTGTTGGTGCATTCACCTGGTGGCTCCATAGTACTGCCTGCGCCTTTCGGCATTAAAGCTATGGTATCTCAACCCCCGCCCGCCGCGAACTGTTTTGCTGGTTCTAATGAGGTCTATTATGATCCCGTGTGGGTTAAAACCGCGAACACGTGTGCTTGGCCGGCTGCCATGTCCCTTCCGTGCGTCCCTCTCCCGCGCATCCCCTTCGGAGTGTCCATTTCTCCATCTGGTATGCTGTGTTCATACTACCCAATGAATGCCACGCTCCTCTACAGCGTGTTAGTTCTGCCGTGGCAATCCCATGAGTGCGTGAACTAGCATGCGGAAAGCCTCCTCTTCTCACCGCTGGTTCATAGATCGCATCGACATCACACTCGATGTGGGGACAGATTCTCTCGGGCCACTGTGCACTGCTGCAGCAAGCAGGACAAGCTGACCGTATAGTACTAGTCCCTATCCGGTTCAGCGTGCGTCCAGCGGAGCCTCAGCCCCGTGACCTCGCAAGCGGCCATCAGAACTAGGAATACCCATTAGCTAAGCGACCTTCCAGTCCTGGCTTCTTTGTGCGGCATCACATGAACCCGCTATGAAATTCATCTCACGCGGTCCGTCCCTGGTTGGATTGATCGACCGTATTCTTGCGGGCTTCTTCCTACAACGATCGCAAGCGTTACGCCCATGCCTACACCTGTTCCGTCTCATTCGAGCCCTCCTCTGCAGTCGACACAGAAGAGCGCGACGTCTGCCTTGGGCGGGCGCCGACAATCGGTTACCCCAGGCTCCGTTGGCACCGTCTACGATGACTTTGAGCGCTTGCTGCGACGGGCGCAAGGGTGCATGTGTTCTCCCAAGTGTGGTATTCCGCTTCGCATACCAGTGATTTGAGCGTGTCCCAAACCCTACAAGCCTACAGCTCACACCTTCAATGGTTCAATTAACGCAAGTCATTGCACCACTTTCTCGTGCGTTGCTTGATGACCGCAAAGGCTCGGTTGAGCGGGTGGTCGGCGGAGTTTGGTCAGTGCATGTGCCTCATTTGTGCCATCCACCTCAGAGCGATTGTCTATAAAGGTAGACGCGACCAGAGCGACTGTTCGACATCATCAGCCATCGTCTTAACTCGACAACAATCCGACAGCAACTCAACAGCAATGCTCAGCTCCGCCCTTATTACTTTGGCCGTCGCCATGGTCTCAATGACCATGGTCTCGGCTGCCCCAGCCCGCCGTCAGACTACCATCACGGAGCGCATCGGGTGGATGTCTAACGACTATCTCGGCGGTGTGTTGACCAAGCAGACCACTGGTGATGCCTCCGCCGGTGTGTTGATTGGTGTTTCTCCCACGCCATCCGCCGGTCTTGGACGAGCCAACATCGTGCGTTTCGTTTTGATTGCGTAGCTTAATCCGCGTTGACCTCGGCGAACAGTTCGAGCTGAGCTCCTACGTAGATGACAGTGGCGAGACTCTGTATATTTTGGCAGAGGGTGACACTGGGAATTTCCTCGGGGTGTACGAGACCTCGGCCTCTGACGACTACGCCCCCGGATACGGTGTTCTGCAGACTGTCAGCTCCCAGGAAGATGCAACGTACTTCACAATCCTTCCTGGCGCAGATGACGGCTCCTGGTAGTAGGTGTATTCCTCTATTTTCTTGGAGAAATCTGAGCGATCCCTTCCAGTATCCAGCCCTACGGCGACGCGAACGTTCAGCTGAGCTGGTACGCCTATGATGACCCCACCGCCGCATGGATCCCGGTATGTCGCGAGTCACTGTGCTGGAAGACCACACTTACGCTTGTATAGGTCATCGAAGATGCCACGTACAACGGCAGTCCTTCGGAGTCTTGGACCTGGCACACTGACGAGACCATCACCTACTCGGACTAGCCGTCACCGAAGCGGGACACCGGAACCATATTTCCAACGAGTTCGGTGCCTGGAAACTGCAGCCCGGGTCTGCTTACTATTTCCGTAAACCGCTTGAATTGTTTCATCGTGTTCGTCCTTCGATTCTGTGTTTAGATACAGAATCTATGCTTACATAACCCTGACACTGTCACCGTGCTCTCTCAAATGGTTGCCTCAAGATGGAGATGCCTGTTCTAGGCAAGAGCGGAAATGAAGATGATCAGTACGACGTCCAGTCAAGACAACTCACAAGCTGTTTCTAGTTAGTCAACGACATCAGCACCGTGATGGCTTCTTGTTTTCACTTTCTTCTCACAATCCGAGCCATCCGAGCCATCCGAGCCTTCGAAGTGGAGTTCGGTAAGTCTGGTTGAGCACAGGTCCCTCCAAAGGGCTGAATCCGATTTAGGATAGCAAAATACCGGGAAATATGAGGGATGGTTGGCAACGAGTATATCATCGCTGACATCTGCTCGCTCCTTGAATTATCGTTATGTCCACAATGATATTCCCTCCGACCCTGTTGAATTTCGAAGACAAGCTCCCCGCAGTGTGCAAGTATACACTCATTGAGTACTGCCTATCTCGAGCCAAGCTACAGCTCAGATGGTACACAGCGATCATGAGCCGTCCTTTCTTACTGAAAAGGCCGAATACCAGACGGAGTTGATAACGCAGAGGATGCTGAAAGATCAGCAGCCGCAGGCCAAAGAATACACAGACATGACTTGTCCGATACGTCACCAGGGGGGCTTCGTTATAAGGGTGATCTCAAGGGGCAAGAGAATATAGAATCAAGAGCAAGTTTTGTCCAAATCAATATACTCAGTTCCCGCGTTCTATTCGCCTCGGCCCCACGCTATCAGTCAACCTGCGCCTTCTCCTCGGCTCCATCACCACGTTCCGTGAATCCGGACTCGATGATGTCATTATATACGAGCCTCGTTGCAGGTTAAGACGCATAGAAAGACCATGCGGATGTACACCTCCAGCTCGAATAGCCCAGCTCTTCCCTCCGGTACTCACAGCGATGTCGGGTCATAAGGATATCACACTGTACACTAGTGCATTAGCGCCTAATGGCTGGAAGGTCGCGGTGGTCCTCGAAGAGCTCGGCCTACACTACGATTCAATCTATATCGATCTGCTCAACGGGGAGCAGTTGACGACAACGTTCACCCAGCTCAATCCGAACCAGAAGGTCCCCGTCATCATCGATCACACCAACGACAACCTTGTTCTGTTCGAATCCAATGCCATTCTCCTTTATCTCGTGGAGCAGTACGACACTCACCACAGGATCTCGGTCGTGGGCAAGGACAAACATCTCCTGGACCAATGGCTCTTCTTTCAAGCCGCGGGACAAGGTCCTTACTACCTGCAGTTCTTCTGGGTCAGCAGATGTCGCGCCGATGCCCAGCCAAGCACCACGGAGCGGTACAGGGATGAGACTCTGCGTGTTCTTGGTGTACTCGAAAGTGTTCTCAATAAGCAAGAATGGTGCGTTCTCAGGTGGGCGTATCGGCATTTGGTTTCAAACATCTCGAGTAGGCTCGTTGGAGGGAAGACGACGATTGCCGACATCTCCTTCGTGACGTGGAATGTCGTTGCCTTCTCTGCGTTGGAAACGAGCGATATCCATCTGAAGAAGCAGTTTCCCGCAGTCTATAGGTAAGCTCGCAGATCTCATCACGTACAAGCAAAGAAGCTCATGGTAAGAAGGTGGCATGTTGCTCTGATCGATAGACCGGCTGTCAGGAGAGTTTTATCCGTTACGGCTTCCCTGCAGGTTTCATGACGAGCCGATAAGATGCCCGGGCGGTGATGTCGATTGTAGCACATTGGGAAATTGTCGAGAGTTGGTTGAACATAGTGACATGGACGTTATTAATTGCCTAGAAACCAGCCAGCGTTTACATGAGCGGATCACTCGGCCTTTACCGGATGTATCTCTATGCGAGGCGGAAGCACTTTGTGCGTGATAGTCCGAGGTCTACTCAGCGTCCGAGCTCTGTTGTCCTCAAGACTGATCACCGAGGCTGCTACCCGCGTTGTGGTTCCAGCTACACTGTTCTTGCTCAGCAGTCATAGCTCTATTTGGCTCCTGGTGATTAACACCGACAGGCAGAGCCATCACCTTGGCAATCGGCAGTTCCAATCCTGAGCACCATCGAGCTGGAATCCGAAGTGTGCCAGCACCGCAAGGTGGACGACACCATGGCCATCATCTACGTAAACTCGTCGGCTACTGGACGAAAGTTCCAGCAATTGCTTAGCCGGCTGACTGGCCCCAACTCTTACAAAGCTGCAAGCACGCTACACGTACCTCACCCTGCTGGATATGGCCCTTTCCTTGGGCCGGACTATCATTTCACCTCGGCAATCCGTGGTGTCAGGTAATCTGTCCCTCTCTTCGCGCAACCCGCGGTCTCTGATCGAATGCACTATGGAAGACCTCTGCTGATGTATGCATAGCATTGCCAGCTCATGAGCATATATAAGGGCAGTAGAAAGACATGGGATTCCTCACCAATTCTCAGACGCCCGCTCCTCTGCATACCTCCTCGACTCCCGCTCAACCATGTCCCACGGAAAGCAGTTTACCCTATACACCCACTTGGGTGGTCCGAACGGCTGGAAGGTTGCCTTCCTTCTGTCTGAGCTTGGATTCACCTATGAATCGATCTACCTCGACTTCAACAAGCAGGAGCAGAAGTCGCCTGAGTTTCTCAAGCTGAACCCGAACGGCCGCATTCCAGCAATCATCGACCATCTCAACAACGACTTTGTGCTCTGGGAGTCGAATGCCATCCTCCTCTACCTCGTCGAGAGGTACGACAAGGAGCACAAGTTCTCTGCCGTGACCGACGCGGAGAAGGCATTCCAGAACCAATGGCTCTTCTTCCAGGCGTCAGGCCAGGGTCCTTACTTCGGCCAGTACTTCTGGTTCACCTTCTACCACCCCGAGAAGGTCCGTTCAGCTGTTGAGAGGTACAAGAAGGAGACGGAGCGTGTACTCAGCGTGCTCAACGATGTCCTGAGCAAGCAAGAATGGCAAGTTCTCCATCGTACAGTATATCGTCACGCACATGTTGCTGACAGCGGGCCAAGGCTTGTGGGTAACAAGGTGACCATCGCGGACATCTCGTTTATCTCATGGAACAACGGAGCGTTCGCGGCGATCCTCGGACCGGAGTTTCCCATCGCGGAGAAGTTCCCCTCGGTATACAAGTACGCTTTGCCTTGCCTGTGCTCCCGGAATAGCCACTCACGGCCTTCCCAGGTGGCATAACGCGCTGATCTCCCGCCCTGCCATCAAGTCCGTCCTCGACGAGAAGGCGGCACTCTCGAAGTAAGGAAGTGAAAGTGGCCTCGCAATGCATTCATGTAGCAAGTACACCCCCATATCGTTAGGATAAAAGAATAAAAGAAAGGATGTTTGCGCAGTCGTATACACTACACTATATCCCTACTTTCTACTTCATGTCACGCGAAGCACAAGTGACCTTTTCCTTCTCGTCCCTCACCTCGGATTTCACCCTCCCATCCTGCATGAGGTCCAAGCAGCTCTCGAGCACGTCCGTCGCATGATCCACATCCTTCAGCCCTACATCCGATCTTGACAGAAACCTGCTCACGTCCTTGCACGCAGCAAGGAACTCGAGCACCCCGCGCTCGCACCCTAACCACACGAGCTTGCTGCGTGTGTGGAACGCGACGCCCCCCGCTTTGAGGATAGTCCTTCAGCCAAGAGAGTTTTGTGCATTACGGATTCTAGACCTTTGTAGGTGTACGGAGAGTTGAAGGTGTCCGTGAGCAGCGACGAAGTGTCGATAGTGAGGCAGTGTGCAACTATCGAAAGTCGCTTCAAGATAGCGACGTGGCTGTAGCTGTCTAACAATAGACCGGGTGCATGTCCGTTGCGAGGCGGAAGTACTTTGAACGTGATTGGCGGCCTGGCCCATGTACACTTAGCTCACGAGCCTCTGTTCAGTGTTAGGAACACGGGACACCGATACCAGTACCCGTGCGGTGCACGTGGTTCCAGCTCGGTCGAAACCCCAATGAAGCGTAGGCTTGGGGAATGGGAGTATGCTTGAGCAGCGCCTTCGGAGCCGAAATGTTTCACCGTCTCGACCCTTAGGGGTACTTCTCCCAGGGCGTTGTGAATGTGAATTGTTACTCAAACTCACTCAAATTTATTAGGAAAGGCGGGGGACGGCATTGAGCTGAAATTCAATCATAAATAGGAAGCCAAAATCATATTGCATTGCTTCAAGGGTTCAGATGGTTCCAGGGTTTCCCACACAGCTGCGCTTTTTCATCCCCTGGATCCGCATAATCATGTGAACCGCCTGCCCGAAAAGCCATACTAATTCATATTGACAGCGACTCTATACCGGGGTTAAGGTGCTCGCAAGCAACCCCTACCGAGGCAAAAGTTCATTCTGACGAGTGCTACGGTGGGGAGGTGTACGTGACGACTCTTCGTACCACCCCTTGCTCATCGTCCGAAACACGCCGAAGCGGTCGAAGCGCTGTCAGACTACCACAAAGACGGAACACCACACAGTACAGCTGCTGCTGACCCCATAGCCCTTCGCCAACCTCAGGCTGTACCTATCAGGAGGTTTCCATGACAGGTGACCCAAGCGACTTCAGCCCGGTTATAATATGCTTGACACTTAATGCAAACTCCTTCTCCCGGCTCGGGAGACAGCGATGCTGAATGCCGGAGTATACTCTAGTTTACCAGCAGGTTTGTCTGGAGATCCGACTGTACACTGCCATTGCCCAGCAAACGTATCTTTATTTGGCATCTGGATGACAGGCAGTGCAATCACCCTGGCACTCGAAGAGCAGTCGAGCTATAAAAGTTCATGGCCACTCATGGTAAGACGCCAGAAAGACAGAAATTTCCTCACTACCTCACATTACAGCTCCTCTATATACCTCCGCTATTCCCTGCTCAACCATGTCTCGCGACACTGACAATCAAATAACTCTCTATACCCACCGTGGCGGGCTAAACGGCTGGAAGGTTGCCTGCCTTCTGTCCGAGCTTGGCTTGGCCTACGAATCGATCTACCTCGACTTCAGCAAGCAGGAGCAGAAGTCGCCCGAGTACCTCAAGCTGAACCCAAATGGTCGCATCCCCGCGATCATCGACCATCTGAACAACGACTTGGTGCTCTGGGAGTCAAATGCCATCCTCCTTTACCTCGTCGACACATACGACAAGGAGCACAAGTTCTCTGCCGCGACCGATACGGACAAGGCGTTCCAGAACCAGTGGCTTTCTTTCCAAGGCTCCGGCCAGGGTGTCTACTTCGGTCAGTACTTTTGGTTCACCTTCTTCCACCCCGAGAAGGTCCCTTCGGCTGTTGCGAGATATGGGAAAGAAACCGAACGGATACTGGACGTGCTCAACGATGTCCTGAGCAAGCAAGAATGGTGAGTGCTCCACCGTACATGTATTAGTCACCTGTTGATCACAGCGGGCAAAGGCTTGTGGGCAACAAGGTGACCATCGCGGACATCTCGTTCATCACCTGGAACCACGGAGTGTTCGCACAGCGAGAGGTCCTCGGAATGGATTTGCCAATCGCGGAGACGTGGCCCGCGGTATACAGGTACGCTACGCCTTACCTGTCCTCACGGAGTAGCCACTCACGACTTCCCAGGTGGCACAAAGCCCTCATCTCTCGTCCTGCCATCAAGTCCGTCCTCGACGAGATGGTAGCCCTCTCGAACTAACGGCGTGAGCTGGCCTCACGTCATATGTAGCAACGTATGTAGCAAGTACACCTTATATGAATATAATAATAGAACAGCAGTTCACGTGTTCTTCCGCACTAAATGCCTGCAATTCTTCTGGACGGCCCTATTTCGGTCGCAAATCGACGTCTACTTACCCAAAAAGCTGGCTGCGCAGGGGACTCGTCCCCCAGCATCCTCCCTAAGCAACACGATCACCCTCGTCCCACGCAACCTCGGACTACGCCTGCCCATCCTGCATGAGGACCAAGCAGCTCTCAAGCACGTCCATCGCATGCTCCACATCCTTTAGCCCGATATTCAAGCTCGGCACGAACCTGACCACGTCCTTGCCCGCGGTGAGGAAGAGCACCCCGCGCTCCCGCGCCATCTTGAGGAGCTTGCCGGCATCCTCGGGCGTGTGGAACGCCACGCCCCGGATGGCGCCTCGGCCGCGGATGCCGGAGACAATCTTGGGGAAGTAGGAAGGGAGAGGGGCGAGCCGCGCAGAGAGGGAGGAGGTGACGAGCGCGAGGTGGTCGAGGAAGGAGGGCGCAGAGAGCCGCGTGAGGACGTAGTGCGCCAGCCGGGCGGCTAGGACATTCCCGCCGAAAGTGGTGCCGTGGGACTGCTCTCGCGTCAGTATTATGGCCTTTCGGGCATGGTCAAACTACGCACCCCGACTGTAACGGTCTCGGCAATGTGCTCTTTGACGAGGATCCCCCCGATCGGGTAGCCGTTCCCGAGCGCCTTGGCCATGGTGACGATGTCCGGATGTGCCGAAACGGGATACTGTGAGTGTGCCCACAGCGTTCCCGTCCTGTACAGCCCACACTGTCAAAGAAAAAGTATCAACACCCCGGCCGCCGTTGTGCGTCCAGCCAAAAACGCACCTGTATCTCATCGTAGATCAGCACCGCTCCCACCTCGTCACAGCGCTTCCTAATCGCCTCCAGCCACGCAACGTCGCACTCGAAGATCCCGCCCTCTCCCTGGATCGGCTCGACGATGACGCCACAGTGGTCCTCGGTGATCATCTCGACCGCAGCCATGTCGTTCAGCTTGCCCACGTCGAACCCCGGGATGAGGGGGGTGAACGGTTTCTGGTACTTCGCGTTGGGGGTAGCACTGAGCGCGCCCATGGACCGCCCGTGGAAGGCGTGTTCGAAGCAGAGAAACCGCGTCTTGGTGCTCTCCTCCCACGGCCTGCCTGTGCGCTTCGCCCACTGCTCCTTCCCGTACTTCCGCGCAAACTTGAGCGCGCCCTCGTTTGCCTCTGTCCCCGAGTTGCTCAGGAACACCTTCGCCCCTGCCGGCGCGGGCGCGGGGAGGGCAGCGGGATCGGGCTCCATGTACGTGCGCGTGAAGAGGTGGCCAGCGCTGTCCCGCGCGAAGAACTTGTATTCCGGATCAGGGGCATATCCGAGCCCGCCCTCCCGGCGCGTGAGGCCGACGAGGAGGCTGGCGAGCTCCCCGACCCACTCGTTCCAGTATACGTTGCTGGCATGCGCGAGGCTCCCCACCTGGTCGGCCATCACCGCTATGAACCCCGTGTCCGAGTGGCCAAGGGCGTTCACGGCGATGCCCGCGGAGAAGTCGAGGTACTCGCGCGAGGGGTGCGCGGTGTAGAGGTGCGAGCCCCGGCCTGAGGTGAAGATGAGCGGAGGGCGAGCGTAGGTGTTCGCTGTGCAGGACTCGAGCCGAGTGATTTGACGGTGCAGGGTCGGGGGCAGGGACTCGGCATCTTCGGGGTGCGTCACGGCTGTGTATTTTGTGCTGGGCTGCTAGGGAGTCAGATTCGATGAGCGAGGTAGAAAAAATTTGCGCACCCCGGAGGAGGAAGATGCTGCGCGGACTGACAGCCGGGCTGCCGCGTGGACGAGCGCCCGAGGGCGGTATGCTGAGAGCATGGACTGTCGGTACATGCTGGGCGAGCGATGGGGTGCTGTCTGTAGCAATGCGCTATCTCACCTCACCAGCAGCCCTTTATACAGTCAAGCAGGCGAGAGAGCAGATCTTCAGCCGACGGTGGACGAGTCAGCGATCGTCTGTCTGTCCGTGCACACCGTCCAATCCCAAGCTCGCAGTTCTCGCTGAGGGGACTAATTGTCGAGTCGTGCACCTTGCGGCAACAGGGTCCACCGCCAGCCAAAGGCATGCAAAGCATTTCCATGACCTTGCCTTCCTTTTCGGTCGCGTTTTGTCTCCGTAGTTCGGCTCCGGTCGGAGACGGCCGTGGTGCCGGGCTCTTGCCGAGGAAACAGCACAAGAAGAGAAGAGGGGACCCGCGTCGCTGCCAAGCTCGTGGAGGCGCTGATGATGCTCGCCAAGGGTCTTCGGCAGGGGACGCAACGGAGGAGATGCCGTGAGCCGTGAGCTACGGGGAGGGCGCGGCCTAGCGCAGCTCCCGTCCACCAGAACTCACTCGACCGCATCCTGCTTTCTGCATCTCTTAGACCGGGACAGAAAGTAAGATGTCCGGCTCAGACTCGGATGAGCACACGCACAAGCACGAGCGCGAGCACACCCGCTCGCACGGCAAGTTCCGCGCGAGGCTCGAGCACGACCTCGACCAGGCGCGTCTCCGCACAGCCAACAAGGTCAACATCGTCAGCAAAATCGCGCACCATGCGATCCAGGAGATAAAGGGAAAATGGTGCGTCCATATCATGGCTTGTAACCGTGGTGCGGTGGGTTCATATATGCGCAGGAACCCGAACCACAGGCATGACGAGGACTGGGAGAAGGAGGACGACAGGATACGCGCAGAGATCGCCGCGCAGCATCGGTTCAGTTCCTTCGCGGTCGACCGCTGGAGCAACTGCGTGAAATGGTGCGCTCCGTTCCCTGCTCACTGAGCGAGCTAACCCTCCGCAGGCACATCGACGGGCACGACTACTTCTACGCTTTGTCTGAGATGCTCGACGCCGCAGAGGAGCACATCTTCATCCTCGACTGGTGGCTCTCGCCCGAGCTCTACCTACGCCGCCCGCCCGCCGCGCACCCTGAATGGCGGCTCGACCGTCTCCTGCTGCGCAAAGCCGAGCAAGGCGTGCGCGTGTACGTGGTTGTCTACAAGGAAGTGACGCAGACGATGAGCATGAGCTCGTCGCACACCAAGCACGCGCTCGAGGACCTGCACGAGAACATTGCGGTCATGCGCCACCCGGACCATATTGGGACGGTGGACGACGTCGAGTTCTGGAGCCATCATGAGAAGGTCGTCGTAGTTGACAACCTGCGCGCCTGCGTGGGAGGGCTCGACGCGTGCTTTGGCCGGTGGGACACGCATAATCAGTGCGTCCCTCCTCCCTCCCGCAACCGTCTCCCGCTTTGCTGAAATTTCTTGCCCTCCGTGTAGCCCACTGGCAGACGTCCACCCCACGCAGTTCCGCCGCACGCTCTTCCCGGGGCAGGACTACAACAACGCGCGTATCATGGACTTCCAGGCAGTCGACCACTACACCAGCAACGCGGTCAGCCTTCTGGAGACCCCACGCATGCCGTGGCACGACGTGCACATGACGTTTACGGGCCCGGCGGTGTTGGATGTTGTGCAGCATTTCGTTGAGCGGTGGAACGAGGTTCGGCACCGCAAGGTTCGCTGTCCCGTGTCATGCTGCCCCAGTGCGTGGGTTGCTGATATGAATGTATGCGCACACAGTACCGCCACGACCACCGGTACGACCTCCTCGCGTTCCCCCAGACGCCCCATGACGGCCCCAACGAGCCGATCATGTCCCACCCGCACCGGGAGGTGTTCCACGAGCTCGGGCGGCGGTTCAAGCAGCATTGGCTGGGCCCTTCTGCACCGCCGGCGAATATCGAGGGACACTCGCCTGTGGGGACGTGCAGGGTGCAGGTCGTGAGGAGCGTGAGTGACTGGAGCCATGGGACGCTTACGGAGCAGAGCATTCAGAATGCTTGTGGGTCCCTTTTTGCTTGCAACACGCTTTGCGGCTGACAAGGGGCATGGCAGATGTCCAAATGATTCAAGAGGCGAACCATTTCATTTATATCGGTAAGTGTATGCTACTTTAGTCTGATCGATTCTGCTAACAATGACGCCCAACAGAGAACCAATTCTTGTACGTTCGCGGGTGTTGAGACCCGCTGCTCATCCCTGACCGTTCCCAGTATATCCAACACCGGTAACGATGGCCCAGTGCAGAACAAGATCGCGCGCGCTCTGGTCGACCGTATCCTGTTCGCGGCCAAGGACGGGCGCAAGTTCAAGGTCATGGTCGTCATCCCCGAAGTGCCTGGCTTCTCGGGCAACATCAACGAGCAAGCGGCGCTCAAGAACATCTTGGGCGCAACGTACCGTACTATCAATCGCGGTGGGCACTCGATATATGAGGAGATCCGCAAGGCAGGGTATGACCCGTACGTCTGCATGCAGCGCATATGTAGCTGCGTAAGACTGACCATGCGCACAGGGCGGAATACATCCGCTTCTATCATCTCCGCGGGTACGACCGGATCGGCGCGCCCAAGTCGTTCATCAAGAAGATGGAAGAAAAGTCCGGGGTGACCTACCGCGAAGCGCAGGTCGCGCTCTCCCGGATCTGGGCAGGGGACGAGGACTCAGAGGGTGTGAAGACCGTCACGGTCGCTGTGCCGAAAGTGGACACAGCCGACGCGGCAAACCTGGGTGCGACGCAGCAGAGCGTTGAGCTTATGCAGATCAAGGCGCCGCAGACGGTCAAGGAGGCTGAGGAAATCATTAAGCGGTTCGAGCAGGCCGCGGAGGTCGAGCACGATGATGTCGTTGCAGATAGCGTGACGCAGCATGCATTGCAGGATAAGACGGAGCTGAAGGAGGAGAAGTGGTTGGGAAGCGAAGATGAGGAGAAGAGCTGGTATAGTGCATTCACATACATCAACAGACGCTGTGCTGACTTTATTGTAGCTATGTATCGGAGGAGATCTACATCCACTCCAAGTTGATGATCGTGGATGACGTCCGTGTAATCGTATGTTCTCACAGCCATGCCGCATGTTGCAGATTGACTCAGGTGGCTTAGATGGGAAGCGCCAATTTCAACGACCGCTCTCAGCGAGGTGATGGAGATTCGGAAATCGCCATCGTTGTTGAAGACGGGGACATGTTCAAGTCGACTATGGATGGGCACCCAGTAAGCGGTTTGTCATCTCTCCTCCACGTTGCTGATGTAACGTGTTCAGCATATGGTGGGACGCTTTGCGACCACTCTCCGGCGAAAGCTGTTCCGCGAGCACCTAGGTCTTATACCCCCTCAAAATTGTCCGCCAGACGGCGACGAGTTCGTAACGAGCTTCATGCGGCCGGCACCTATCCCTCAGGAAAACGAGCTCGGCGCGCCAGAGGATGATCTCGTTGCTGATCCGCTGTCTGACGCATTCCAAGAGCTCTGGACCAGCACGGCAAAGACGAATCGTGGCATCTTCACAGAGATCTTTAGATCAGTGCCGAGCGACATGGTGAGGAACTGGGGCGCGTACAAGGTATGCATGATGATCTTCGTCGTCCCGGATATGTAGCTAAAAGTTCGGAAGACTTTCGTCCCACAAACCTTGCCCGGTCATGTTGCTCCAGATGTTACGCTGGATCAGATCAAGACCCGATTATCACGTGAGTCGTGACGCGAGTTCGTGCCTACTGCTTCCTAACCTACCTTGCAGTGATCCGGGGCCATGTTGTCGACAGTCCGCTCGACTTCCTCATTGAGGAAAACGAACTGATTTCCGGCTCCCAATGGAGCAGCTACAACCCGCTGATGGCACTGTATCTGTAAGCAACTGGACAGTGCAGCTTTCCCTGGTAAGGGCAGAGAACCAGCTGGTTTCTGTCGACTTGAGAGGTACTTTGCATTCCACCATGACCGATGTACATCACGATTGCAATAAATGAGAGCATGAGCCACACTTTCGGATGTCGTGGATCTCCCACGACGGGACAGGGATGTAGCTTGCCCGAGATGCGGACTCGACTCCTCCTGATAACAAGTTTGGTATGTCATGCCACCTTGTTATTGAGCTGCCATTATGGAGTTGCAGCTGGGGCATCTATTCCATGTTCACTTTTACGATAGCCGCCCTCTCCTGAATGGCCGCCTTGATGGGCGGGCTGGAACTCATGAGAGCCTGCCAACTAAGACGAAGTCAAACCCCGCACACATGTCAGACTTCAGCACTTACTTGTAGACCGCAGGAAATTTATCGGCAATAGGATAGTCTTCAAGAATGGTCGAGAAGGCAAGGTCGTTCCAAGGGAGGAATGAAATGTCCGAGATAGTCATCTTATCGCCCACCAGCCTGCAAAGTCATCTCAGCCTTTCACGTGTCACTAATGTATAACTCTCCGCACCATTTTTGCTTGCCGAGGACAGCTTCAAGCACACCGTAAACGCGCTCCGTTTCGCTCTTATATCGCAGCAGCGCAGATGATATCTTTATGGTGCTGTAATTGTTGAACCAGAACCATTGACCGAAGTAGGGGCCTTGTCTGGAAGCTTGAAAGAAGAGCCACTGATTTTGGATCGCTTTCTGCGCATCGGTCGAGGCGGACAACTTGTGATCCTTGTCGTACTTCTCAACCAGGTACAACAGAATAGCGTTTGACTCCCACAGTACAAAGTCGTCGTTCTCATGGTCGACGATCACGGGTATGCGGCCATTGGGGTTCAGCTTCAGGAATTCGGGTGCCTTCTGCTCCTTCTTTGGGAAGTCAAGGTAGATCGGTTCGTAGGTAAGGCCAAGCTCAGCAATGACATAAGCGACCTTCCAGCCGTTGGCACCTCCCCAGTGTGTATAGAGCGTGAAATGCTTGAGGGTAGACATCTTGGGACTGGATCAAGACGGTGGGGAACGACAGACTCAGCCTGCTGAAGGGATCAGCACCCACAACCCGTCTTAACCATGTCAGGGACTACTACGTGTCACGCACTAGTATGGCCGCAGATCCCCCGAGCCACTCGGGTGTGCCGAACTTGCGGACTTGTAGGCCTGCTGCGACGAGTGGACGTGGAATCGCGTGAAATCAGCACGAAAGTCACTGGTCGACGTGGCAAGCAAGGAGTCATCCATTCCGAAGGTGCCGAACGCGCCAGTGGTGAGCGAGCTACCTACCACCGTGGGTGACACTGATCATGACTCATGGTCACAACAACGTGATTGATAATCAAGCGCAAGGCGGAAGCAATTGTTTTATTTGGGTGTCCGCAAAACTGGGCCCCACTTATGAGCACGAACTATAACATGAGCGGTCTTTTCATAATCAGAGAATTACGCTACCACAGCCAGGATACGACTCTGACTATTTCTGCAGTGCGGTTCTCAAGTCGGTGACCGACTTTACGGCGGGCCGGGAGCACAAAGCCATGTGCCATCTGTGGCAGACATCAGCATCTCTGGCGGTCATAATGAAGTCGAGGGACACGCACTTGTAGACAGCAGGGAACTTATCTACGACTGCATCGTGTCCCACAATTGTGGCGAAGGCTCCGTTGTTCCACGTGACGAACGAGAGGTCTGCAATCGTGGGCTTGCTAGCGACGAGCCTGACGAAGATGTCAGCATCGACCTGCAACAAGTGAAGAAAGGGCTCATTACCACTCCTTCTTGCTAAGGACGCTGTCCAGAACGGATAGAACACGCTCAGTCTCCTTCTTGTATCTCTCGACGGCGGACGGAATCTTCTCCGGGTGAAAGAAGCTGAACCAGAAGAACTGACCGAAGTAAGGCCCCTGTCCTGACGCCTGGAAGAACAGCCACTGGTTCTGGAGGGCCCTCTCTGCATCAGTCGCAGCCGAGAGCTTGTGATCCGTGTCGTAACGCTCTACCAAGTAGACTAGAATGGCGTCTGACTCCCACAACACAAAGTCGTCGTTCTCATGGTCGATCAGTGCGGGGATGCGGCCATTTGGGTTAAGCTTGAGATACTCGGGAGACTTATGCTCGTGCTTGGTAAAGTCGAGATAAACAGAATCGTAAGTGAGTCCAAGTTCGCGGAGGACGATGGCGACCTTCCAGCCGTTGGCTGCCTCAACATTGGTATAGAGCGTGAAGTGCTTGTGGTCTGACATCTCCGGAATGGGTGTTGTCAGTAGAAGGCGAGCTTGCGGGGCTACAGATTTCTCCTGAAGCTTGCTCGTTTTCGCTCATACTTATAGGCTAGCATCGCTCATTTCTGGGGGCGATGCATCGCCGCTTTACGCCGTGGGAACTGGACAGACATAAGCCAGTGGACTTACGTAGGGATCTCGCAAGGAGCCAAAGAGACACTTACTTCTCGTCGGACGACAAAATTGATAATTGGTACCCACGAAGCCTCGTAGGTACGGATCCGAAACAGTTTCGTCAGCCCACGAGCAACTTGCGGAAGAGTAGACATTGGCAGATTGGTCTTACCCCCGCGGAAGAAGTATACTAACCACAGTTGCTGGAAGCACCGGGTATCGTGGGGACGGTCATGAGGTTTGACGAGGATGTCAAATGGCCCATTGCCAGGACGAAGTCCGGCTATCTCTGGTCAAGTGATTGCTGTGTCTTGTCCCATGTCTCAAAGTGGAGTTGGGTCATGATGAATAGTATTAGTCAGTTACGGAAGCAAAACATTGTCACGCTTCGACACCAGGATAGGGTTGCTGCAGGGTTGTCGCCATTGCGGCCCACCGCTGCTCCACGAACGGTGCCACAGCTGGTCCCGACTACATAACCGGAGAAGGCTCGGCACCATGGTCATGGACATCTCTCGCGGGCGAATTTATGTCTGCACATCGCAGTCAACGAATCTGCTTGTTCGTCCGAAAGGCGTTCCACATGCTGATTTCCCGCTCCAACCCGACAGCAAGAACTGTCGCGTCTTTTCCCACCAGTCCACCATCTTTACCGAAGCCTAGGGGTAGCTCCTTGGATGCTTTGGACAAAAGTTCGAGAGCCATCCGCAACCGACCGATTCCCGTAGGCAGGGGCACAATAAGGTCAGCTGGGAGTGATGACGTTCCAGGTGAGGGTGCCGTAGCGGAATTCGAGATTTCGGCCATTAGGAGCTTTGCCATCGTGACGAACTGCACGCCCTTGCTCGGATGCCCAGGAGGGTAGACATCGTCCATGCCGGCAAGTACAAGGGCAGCGCACATTGCCGCCTCTTGCAGTAAGGGGTCCCTTTCCTGGTTCTCAGGAGGAAGGACGGAGAAGGTTGTGATAAGGAGCTGCTGAAGGAGTTGCAGCATCGATAACAGGGGGTAGGCGGAGCGGGCGAGAGGCGTCAAATGCCGGAGCACAGAGTTCACCAAGTATCTCGCCTTCGCGGGGTCTGAGAACTGCAGTGAATCGGCTTTCTCCAGGGCGCCGATGCCCAGTTGGATATATTGCTGCAATGAAGACGCATCGACTGCGAAGCTGGAACCGCAGGTGTTGCACTGTACGTGGGCTGTGCCCGATTCTGCAACGCCTCAGCTGGAGCATACTTGGGAGACAATAGATGCTCACCAGGGATCCGTATCCTTCCAGTACAACCCTCCGTACGACACCTCATAGCTGAGCGTGGATCAACCCAATCTGGATTGCGTTCTCGCGCACACAGCATACAGGTGCAGTCGAAAAGGTAGCGATCCTTAAGTTCCTTCTGTCGTTGTGCTCTAGGCAGCGCGACGTCCAAATAGGAAGTCAGCACCTGTGAGACTGGATCTCAATACGTATTCGCGGGAAGAGCTTGAATTCCTACCTCGTCTCCTGGCTGCAGGTCGCGTAGAGCGATCACCTCCAGTGCACCGCGCCTTCCCAAGCCAGTCGGGAAGACAACCACCGCATTGGGTAAACATGAATGCGATATGAGCGCAGCCAGCGGTGAGATGGCAACTCCGATGTTGGTCAGGTCCGGAGTTGTTAGGGAGAAGGAGTTGGTCTGGAACTATAATGACAGATGTTAGACCAATGAGACGCCCGCGGGGTCAGAGTACGCACCCGCGACAAGAAGTTCGTCAAAGCTCGGAAGGAAGAAAACCCGAGGTCGGCAAGCTTGCGAGCCGTCTGATCTGGAGGCGAGTCCTGCGGCGAGATACCGAGATATCGGCAGAGTGCGAGGCCAAGCATGGCCAGTGGCTCGTGCTGCTTGTGGTCCAGATGTTCGATATCTGAAAATGCGTTAGACAATGACCATGCGATACAGCAGCGAAACATGCTTGACTGCATAAGCTCCACTTCTCTCCACTATCGCTGATCCTCATTAGCACCCTCTCTCTCAGCAAGCCGATGTTGGCGTACCCAAGCCGTGTCACCTCCCAACCTCTTCCGGGCCCACACCAGTCTGCCCAGCGCTCTGACAGCTTCGCCGGGCATCCCCTGATCTTGATGCCCAGGGCCCCTTAATGCCTTCAGTACACGACACTCCTCCTTGTGATCCTTCCAGTCATGCTTCTGACACTCCACTGAGCAGTACGACACAGACAGGCAGGCCGTGCAACGACGGAGCTGAGTGATCTGGTATCCGGGTGATAGGGAAGATTGTGGATTCAGCAGGCAAGAGGTACAGTGCGCGTCGAGGTTCGGAGTCGAGAGGCTGTATGCGTGGGGCTTCACTTTGATGAGAGAGGTTCCTAATGTGAAGCCATGAGCGGAGATCACCACTATCGCTAGCAATGGGCTCACCGGCGTTAACGCTCTTGCCTTCCTTCACGTAGATACCCCTTCCGCGCGTGTTGCTCACGCGTATATCAAGATACTCAGGCAGCTCCGCATACAGACCGGTTTCGTACGCGTTTGGTTTCGTTTCTTCGGTTGCAAGTGAGGGGGAACCGACTGCCTGCGACTCGACAGGCTCCGAGAGGGTAGAGGCATCTTGGTGTGCCGGGATCGCCGTCGACGATCCTGCTGACGGTGACGCGAATGATGGCCCCTGTCGAATTCGTCGTTTATCTTTGAGTGCTGCGAAAGACGCCATGCTCGCATATAAGTCAATCTATCCTGGACATGTGTCCCGCTGTGGGCCCCGTGGATCTGGACTCGCTCTTGAACGCAACTTTATGCCGTAATGTGCTCGGAGCCGACCGGCTGCGGAGTATCTTGCGGACCCTATTCCTCCAACTCATCTTTCGCGACCGCCACCCATACTCTACCCCACGCTGTTTCTGTCACACCACCAAGATGTACGGCAACATCGGCCTCACCACTCCTCGTGGATCCGGCACGAACGGGTATGTCGTGCGCAACCTATCAGCACTCCGACCGCGAGATGCGAACTGGGGGAAGGGAGACGATTTCGACCGCGCGCCGCCAAAACATCGGGAGCCTGATCAGGGTATTCTTGAACACGAGAAGAGGAGGAAGGTCGAAGTGAAGTGCATGGAGCTACAGGTCCAGCTTGAGGAGGATGGGTATGCCTACTTATCTAGGGAACAGGAGTGAAGGCTAACGTGTGGTTGCAGGGTTGACGATGACGAAGTACAACGTCAAGTCTCAGAGCTGCGCGAAAAGCTCCAGAGCGACCTCTCATCCGTGGCGCCCACGTCGGCCAGGAATCTCAAGGCATCGGACACTCACGGCATTGCCGCAGCCAAGAAGGCCGAGCTTGACAAGCTGTCTCGTGCTCTTGGTACCCAAAACTATGTTGAAGGCGAGGCGTTCAACCGTGAGCTGCAGGAGGCACGTCGGCAGGAAGCGATGCGTGAGCGCGAGAGGCGCGATGAGGAGCGAAGGGAGCGTCGCGAGCAGGAGGAGAAGGCGAAGGAGGAGCGGGAGAAGCAATGGAAGGAACGCGAGCGCCTGCGGCGTCGGGAGGAGGATCGGCTGCGCAAGGAGAGGGAAGAACGCGAACGCGAGCGCGGCCCTCGCAGAAGCCCGACTCCTCCGAGAAATGGGTACTCCCGCCGGTCTCCACCTCCTCGCGATCGCGACCGCGACTATGATCGGGACTACCGTAGGCCGCCGCCGCGTCGTGACGAACGTTCGCGTTCACCCCCGCCTCGTCGCGGAACGGACCGCTCCCCGCCTCCTCGACGAGAGCGATCCCCTCTTCCGCCTCCTCGACGAGAGCGATCCCCTCTTCCGCCTCGTCGTGGAATGGACCGCTCCCCGCCTCCTCGACGGGAGCGATCCCCTCTTCCGCCTCGTTCTTCCCTCACTCCTGAAGAGGGAGAACGTGGCGAAGATCGCCTTTCCCCGCCGCCCAGACGATTCAGGGACAACAGAGATCTTAGCCCGCCCCCACGCAGCGCTGCTCGCTCTCCCACGCCAGACTCAGCACCTATGCGTCGTCCACTCCGCTCACCTACGCCCGAGTCTCCACCCCGTCGTCGCCCATTGCGCTCGCCCACTCCGGAGTCACCACCTCGCCGCCGTCCTGCTCGTTCTCCGACCCCCGAATCACCTCCCAGGCGCCGTTCGCCCCGCTCGCTTACACCAGAAGCCCCTCCTCGTCGTCGATACGAGGACTCGCGATCGCCTCCACCTAGGAGACGTGACGACTCTCGCTCCCCTCCTCCCACCAAAAGGGACAGGGATGACTCGCCCGAGAGGAGACCAGCTGCAGAAGATGCTGCTCCTAAAGGGAGGACTGGTGGTGTGAGGGCTAGGAGCCGCAGCGTTGATTCTGGCAGTAGCATGAGTGTCGGCAGTGAAGATTGAGCTTAGTATAGCTACATGCAATGTCATTTATATCATCTGTTGCTAGCTGTGGCACCTTCAAAGGCAATGCTTTGCTCCACCTGAACGTCCGCGAGGCTTGCTCCTTACCTTGAGCTCGTCGTGAACGTCATTTGCCGACGATGAGCTCCGCGTTTGACCGGAGCCAATTTGAGAGAGCGCGTCTCATCTCTTTCCTGGTCCACACGACAATCAACTCTTGTAACTACCGGCTCACGCCGGATTTGTGAATCTCCTGCTCGTACTCACCAAGCAACTGTCCTTTCTACCCTGCTATAATTCTCAGCGATGTCCTACCATCTCTTCATCATCAACCCTTTCGACACGCCCCTGTACAGCCTGACCTACCTCTCCACGCGACCCGTCTCGGGGCCAACCAGCACGCTCGCCTCGCAACTCCCGAGCTGGTCAACATCTGCATTTAGCGGCACAGTCGCGGCTCTTTCGGGAGCCACGAGCGTCAAGCCCCCGGGCCCGCCGGGAACGGGGCAAGGGAAGGAGGACAGGCATGTGGTGATGATGATCGCGAATGCGAGCTTGGACGCGATAGAGGATGTGCAGAAGACGAATGGGTCAATGTGAGTCGTGTACGCTCGCTTGAGGGGCTTAGTATCTCATGTTGGATAGGTATCTGAAGGCGATCGATCGGTTCAATGAGTGGACGGTCTCGGCGTTCATCACACCTGCCAGTATGCACTTTACCCTCAATGCACAAGTGCAAGAACCTGACCGTCCTTGCAGATATGAAATTTGTCCTCCTACACGAGCCCAAGAATGACGAGGGCATCCGACTGTTCTTCATGGAGGTATGGGAGAACTACGTGAAGGTACGTCACGCCTGATATAGCGTTGGTGGATGTGCTAACAATACAACAGCTCCAGCTAAACCCTTTCCACAACTACCGCACACCGATACGCAGCCCGATCTTCGACGGCAGAGTCCGAGCGAGCGCGAAAAAGCATCTGTGATGGATTCTCCTCCAAATGACTGTTTGGCTTCGACGCTGAAGGGGAGAACATGGATCTCCGTGGGTCACCCCTCTGCACCGAAACGGCGCGACCAGAGCTCGCCAAATCACGATGTGGCTGGTCATGTATATCGACACCCTGGGCCACGCCTCTGTCCGGACATAACGACCTCGGTAGAGCTGCGTTTGTTGCAGCGGAAGGTGCTGAACGTCGCGACATCTGCTTGGCACCGGCACGCACGACACTTGTCGTCTCTCTCGACGGCCGCAGGACATCACGAAGGTAGCTTGTGCTGCTCGCAGGGCCGTGTGGTGTAGTTATGACGCAGATACTCTGAGAATGAAGAAGATTTCGTCGACGCGGCGCGTGACACCCACGACTGCGGTCCATTTCCGCGTTGGACGCTCTTCGAAAGCCAGTAGTGCATGCGGCCCACAAGGTCGTAGGCCGCATGCACCTGCAAACAAGGCCTCCTACCCTTGATCTACCCATGATGTTTACGGTCCCCATCAGAGAGGCAGAAAGCATCGGTAGCCGGTGCCGTGCCGGCCGCGAAGCAGGTGGTGCATGGCAAACAGCGAAATTGAAGGAGGGCGTTTGTGTGGACCAGTTGGCAGCCGATCATGAAGCTGTGCTCTGGTACAAATCTGTACTTCGCGCAGGGTGTCACCCTACTCAATGTGAAGGAATAAGGAAAACAAGTTGTAAGAGAGTGCACCGCGAGTCGCACATGGGGATGAAGCAACGTGCCTCTAATGAGGTGCCTGTCGGATTCACCTGTGGCACGCAACCAGGGTGACCACGAAGGGGCCCTGCGGTGCAGGTTGGTCCCGCCCTTCGAGGCCCCGTACCATGCACATGTTTATGGGCAAATTGCAATATTCCTGGCATCCCAATTAGGAAACCTTTTTGGGCCCGTTCCGCATTCTTCCGCGCTCGGCTGCAAACTTACAGTCATGTTTCGCATGTTTCTCTCCGGTGGTTTCACTAGTTAACCGTACCACATATACCCCCTCGAGCCGCTCTTATGAAATAAAATATGATCACAATCAAGTTACAATGTAGCTGTTTCTCCCTTCAATTGAACCTCATGTTCATGAGCATGTTTTCGTTGCCCAACAATATATTCACATGTGGTTGCCCGAATGGGTTATTATGATACACGTGACCTGTAGGCCATGCCACGCGTCGCGACGCGTAAACGCGAGCCCACATTCCTACGGGTTCGCGTTCCTTCTCATGAGTCTCCTCATCTTGTTTGAGACGTTCTTGCCATACTAATGCCGTCCGCCCAACGTCAGCATCGTGTTGCAACATTGCAGCCTCCGCCAGCACCTCGCCGTTCGAAGACTCACGCCGTTGACCATTCCAGCGTCTCTCTCGCATGGTCGACGCAGAACCATGCCTCTTCGTCCTCTTCCCCCGACCCCTCCCATTCTCCCCTGTCCGGTATCCAGCGCCGCGGTGGTCTCTTCACTGTCGATGAAGCTGAGGAGAGCGCGTTGGATCAATACCTTGCTGGACATCTACCCGTGGACCAGCTATCCGCTTCACACCTGCCTACCCCTAAGACGCCGTTCTCACAGTCTGCTGAATTCGGTGAGCCCCGTTCATGATCATGATCATGAGTACTGAGCTCATATGTCCGACCATGAAGGCCGCAGCTTTCCCTTTGCATCCCAGTCCGCTGAAAACGTTTTCGGTACGCGTGCTGGTCCCCCACCCCCACCCCACGCCTTGTTCTGAACTTTTGCCCAGAATACTTCTCCCCATCGCTTGGTCCCTTCGCGATGGACGAACCCTCGCCCTTCCACATCCCACCTCCGAACACTTCGCTCTTCGAGGACGTCACATGCCCTCCTTTGCCCGGCCTCGGCATCCGGGTTCCTGCCCCCTGTCCAATAACGGAAACGCACTCTCCTTCGTCAGATCCAGATGCCCCAACTTATTACGGCTCAGACGTAACCCGCCTGCGGGATGACACGACCTACCCTGCTGGCGAAAACTCTTCTGACTCGGCTGGCGCACGGTCATCCCGTGATATTGTTAGCGCCAAAGCGGACGCCATAGGGTTACCTGCGCTGGATGGTTTGCCCCGCGAACTCATGGACATGACCATGAACATGAACATGAACTTTGGCAGCTCGATGATCACTGGCGAGGATGAGGGCCATACGTCTCTGACTGTCCATCCCAGTCTGTCCAATCCAAACCTTGAGGTCGCTGGATCCAAGTCATCTTCCCCCATTCGCTCACCGTGTACCGCCACGCAGGCTCTCCAGGAGCTTGGTTCAGCGCCCCTCGCCGCCTCAACCCCATTGAACCACTTCGAACGTAGCCGAGCCCCTCCTCCGTCCCTTGGCAGCCGCAACGAGCTCGTTGATGGTCGTCGGCATGCCGCTTCTTACACACCCGAGGAGAACCCAGATGACCAGCTCCAAGCAATCAGTATCTCCTCTACGCCCTCCAACTCGGACGATCACCGTTTCCATCCAACTCCCGCTTCCCCCTCCCCCTCCCCTCGAGTCCCCCAATCGGTCTCCCACGCCGGCTACAATCATGGTCAAGATCATGATCATGATCTCGAGCTCGATCATGATCCACATGTGGTTGCCGACAATCGCCATCCGCCCGATGATGAGCCGGTGACACTTTCTAGCGAAGAGGACGACGATGCGGACGACCTGGCCGTCGACCCCGAGGACTACCAGTCCCGCCTGAGCAATTGGTCCCTGACCACTGTTGAGGAATGGAAAGACAAGCTCATGACGGTCGTTCTTGGCGCGTTACCGACCAGCCTCGAGTTGGAAACGATACAGAAGGAGCGGATGCGGAAGAAACATGCGCTTTCGCGTACTAAACTCACTAACCGGCAAGCGAGCGCACTCGACAGGGGCAAGCACATGTTCCAGGAACTCACCCGAATCTTCTTGGATATGCTCGACGTGCCCAGCAGCGTTGGCGCTCAACGCTTGGGTCGCTGGTCCCCCTACCTGTCTAGTGAGAGTCCTTGGAACATGTGGCAGAGGAAGTGGGCGGCGGAGCATGAGGAAGGTAATCAGTCCACCTTTGTCCCATCCGGAAACTTTCACTCATTGCCCGGTCCAGATGATTTCGATGAGGAACAATGCCGACAAGCGTATCATGTCTTTGTACAGGACAATGCCGACTATCGTGACATACTGGGGACATGGGAGCGCACTCATCCCCGTGCCGACGGGCAGAAGCTCACCGAATCTCAACGGTTGCGCCGATGGTCTCATTTCACGCGCGAGCTGCAGGATCGGGTGAGTCCTTGAATCTACGTCATGATTCGTGATCATGTTCATGTTCATGCTAATGATCTTGCAGGCCACCACTTGGGAGCAGACTCATGGGTTTAGCTCGGTTATCCTAGCTTGCACCCTGGTACCCGAAGACAAGTTTGATCACTTCACGTTCTTCCATGAGACGCCACAGATGATGGATGTGCGTCCGCCTCCGTTTCTGGCGAACAGATGACTGAAACGCAGTTCGGCACAGTTTTCCATCCAGCGGCTCGGTCAGACCAGCTACAATGCCCGTCTGCTGGCGTTCCATTGGCTTGGGTACTTCATTATCTGCTCAAGATCATGATCAAGATTCTGACCTACGACTAGCGATCGCCAAGCTCGCAGGCTTACCTCTCACCCGGAATCGGGGGGAATTCCCTTGAGTACAGGCCCACGACGCCGGGTGCCATTACCTACCGTGGCGAAAATGCGCAAGATCTACGCGGATGCTGCCATAGAGCTTGAGAGTGAGTGGTCACTAGCACTACCCACTAAATCCTTCCGTGCTAACCTGTGACACAGAGCAGTGTGCACAGCTTAATCCCATTGCCAACATCCAGGTCTCTGCTCGCGCTCGTTGGCGCGATTGGGATTCCTTCTTGATCGATGCAGGCTGTACGATGCGCAACTGGCCCAACACATTGCCTTGGCCTTGGGACCTTACCGAAAATAGAGGCAGTGCGACCCAAGCCCTGCTCACGCCCCTCTACTATGCAGCCACTGGTTTCAATAACCAACCAAAACTTGTGGTTACCTTGTGGGACGATGGTGCGCCCAGGGTCTCGTCATCCACTGACTTCATGCTCATGTGCTTGAATACGCAGAGGATGATCCAATGCTTGTGGTTCGCGCGGACGGCACCGCCTTCCGTCTCAGCGAATACGAGGCGCGTAAGGCCGCTGCTTTGAGACCGTTGTCGAAGGCGGCAAAACGGCTCAAGAAAGATCGGCTCCGTACTCGAAGACGCGGCCGCAAGCGCGCCTCTTACAACAGTTCGTCTTCTTCGGGGTCGGACGAGGAGGACCATCATGATCATGATCACGATCATGTGGCACGCAAACGGCCTCGCACCTCCGGCGAGTCCGATGCTCCCCCAACCGCGGCCCCAGACGTCGTTGCGCCTCCGCCCACGACGACAACTGTCCAGCCAGCTCCTGAAGTCAACGCCAGAACCTCTGGAACGGCGGCACCCCCACACAACCCGCAAACCCAAAGAATCCCTGGTAGCTCGGCTGCCCAGAGTCAAAGACCACTGATCCCTCCACCCGGGACCTCACCACCTATGGTCGGCAGTGTCCCTGCTGGTGCTCCCCCCACCTCCAGCGTCCCTTCCTGGGAAAGACCCGGCGAATCATGGACACGCACTGCGGCAGGAGCACGGCATCGCTTTCATGGTGCGCCGCAAGAGAGGCCGCCTCCCTCAGTCCCATCGTACGAGTTTGAACCTCCCCAAGGACCGATGTTCATGGGTCGTCAAGATGGTCCTCATTATGCTTATGCCCATGGTCGAGGGCAAGGAGAGCCGAGCCGTGGTCGTGATTGGCTGCGTAATGCAGAGTGGTCGCACCGAGGAACTTCTGGGTACCCTCCCGCGCACGTCTCACGCTTCCGGAGTGACCGCGGTTCATATGCCGATGGCTTTGACGGTGTCTACCGTACCGCATATCCTCAAAATGCTCCATATCGGCCACAAATGATCGAGATACACGATCATGATCATGATTATGATCATCCGGGAGAGCCCTACTAGGTCTGGCAATAATGTATATATACATGTACAGTACCAAATATGTTGCCATTATTAGTCGCGCTATACTTCAGTACGAGACGGTCACATGACGTGCATGCACAGCTCCACCAGCTTCCGGTAGGGTGCTCAGCCCACCCGTTCCACTTCAACCCCTGACCGCCTTGCGAACACCGGACCTCGAGCCAGTCCTACATGGCTGTCAAGCAGAGGACGGGCAGGAGCTCGTCACAGAGGTCAGAAATCCCCCACCCGCCCCTGTGCGCACTCACTCAGTATTCGTTTGTAGCACGCACCTTGGCCGGCTGTGTCATCAACGACAATACGAGCAGGAGAAGCGCGAGAAGAAGCGTCAGGCCAGAGAGGAAGCCCTCCAGCGTCTTCGCCGATGGAAGAGGCAACAGCGCGTGCTGCAAACAATCCAGCTCATGATCATGGACACGAATTTGAGCAGAGATCCGCTCCTCTTCCTTGCCACGACCGCAAGTCTCGCCAGCGAATATGGGGAATCTTCCTGAGGCCCCATAACTCGACGACGGTCTCTCGTTCGTGACACATGCTACCCTGCGGTGCAATCCTGCCGCACATGTATTGGCGTCGAGGCGTTTCCAGTTGCAGTGGAAGATATCTGTAAACAACCGACCTTTATTCATTATGTACTCCTTCGGACAGCTCTATAGACAGTCCGAACTTCCTTCTTGCCTCATCACACACTGCGAGTCCTCTGGGACGACACGTGCACGTCATTCTCATGTTCTTGAGCTCTGCCAGCCTCGAGACGCACATGTCTCCTTCTCCTTGCGAATGGGCGGGATTGTCCCCTCATCAAAGGACCACCGCCCCAAGCCCATGGGTCGGTTCTGTAAGCAAGTGCTTCAATATGTGCAACTAAAACTACAGTCATGGTCATGATCATGAACGCATGCCCATGATGATGACAGAAAGGCGCGGGCACCCGCTACAGAGAAACAACCCATACACCCTCTCCCCCTACGCAGTGTACGCCGCCAATTCGCTCAGCCTAGCATCATGTGCCTGCTGGAGCTCTTCAAGCTCCTGCTTTGCATCACGCAATGCCCTCTCCGCCTCTATCAGCGCATGCACCCTGTCGCAGAGCGAGTCGTTGAGTCGCAGTCGTTCGCGCAGGAGGATGTTCTCCTGCTTGACCTCTGCAAGCCGACATTGAAGCACCTCGACAGTTCTGCCCTCTGCCAGCTGCGACCGCAGGGAATCCAACTTGACAGCCACAATGCGGAGCGTGTACTGAAGAAGGATGGCCCCCCCCGGAGTGATGTTGGCTTGGCTGTCGCTAGCGTGGAGATCGGTGTACATGCGACGAGCCTTGTCGACCTCAGCCCACGTCGTATCCAGCGGGGGCAGATAGAAGCTCTTTCGATCTTGCATGTCCCTGAGCTCTTGCTGCAGGTGCTCGGTCCGGGCGACCAGCGGGTCGATTTCGTGATCATGATCCTGCTTTGCCAACATGCGATATTGTTCGAGAAGCTCGTTCTCACGCTCAAGATCATGGATGAGAGAGAGCGTCTTGATTGCCGCGGTGATGACAGGACTCTCATGCGTGAGGAAGGCGAAGTTGCTGCTGATGCTCTTCAACGCCGTATCGATAGGGCGGCCTATCGCTAGCATCGTGTCGGCTGAGCCTAGGAGTGCGTTGGTTCTGGTCCGGTATCAGCAAAGTCGCATGAGTTGTACTCATGATCACGTACATGGACATGCCGTTCATATAGGGGATGCGGTTAGGAGGTTGGTTGTCGGAGGGTGGGGCCTCTTGCGGTCCTGCAGCAAGATATATATAGGGCCTGGCAGGACAGCAAGGCGAAGGCGGTGCGCCACTCTGGCTGTGTCTCCGACTGCCTCCGTGACCATCAGTCAGCCATGTTGGCATGATCTAGAACATGATTCCTCTTTTTCCGATGGACAACATTGTCATTTTCCATCTATACAGTACAATATGATGGAAGTAAGTCCATGCGGAACAAGTTGATAATCATAGTAAACTGTCCATATAGGAAGGGCCACCAGAGGGGACGGTAAGCCCGTTCGGGATCATGAACATGATCGTGGAAGTACTGTACAGGATTGAGTCGTAAGGGGGATGATAAGCCGACTTGGCAACATGATAATACTCGTGAGAGTTGCATTGTACAAGGTGGAGTCGTAAGGAATGCCTCTGAGCAAGGTCGTGGATGCATGTGTTGTCAGAAAAAGGACTTGAATCGAGATTTTTTTTGTTGTTATTTAGCTTTTGCGGTTTTTTTTGGAGTTTGATTTCTTGTGCGGTAGACGTGCGATCCGGATAATAATGGGTGGGCAGAAAGAGAGAGAGAAAAGCAGCGATAGAGTCGTGAAGGGTCACGACCATGATCTTGATCATAATCTAGTAGGGATGGCAGGTTTCGACGCGATGTCAACGTAGACCGTGGGCCCAGTCGGTAACCAGCTGCCCTTCCATAGCGAAACACAGGTTATTGACTTCGGTGGCGTTGTTAGTGTTCCACAACAACACCACGGCCTTCTCCAGGTGCGGGCGCCACAAGAGAGGATCGCAGCACCAATAGATAGAAGCGACCCGTCTAGCAAATGCTTCTCTGGAGTTTGCCGCTTGGATGTTGTTCTCGTCCAGGTAGGTGATGATTGCGTCCTGCAACTGCTGTCTGACATCATACGGCGGTTCTTCGGGTGGCTCTTCTTCAAAGACACGGGTAATAGGCTCGGCAGGGGTTGGAACATGAACATGAACATGATTGGGCTCATGATCGGGCTCATGATCATGAAGAGGAGGGTCGGCGTGCGTCGTCGTCGTCGTGGGTGCGGCGCCCACGGTATACAGCTCAGGGTCATTGAGTCTCCTGTACGCTTTCACCCCGACACGGTTGGCAATATCGGGAGGGACGAGGGAAGTATTGCGAACTTCTTCAGCGTTGGCGTTGTTCATCAGCTCTCGCATAGGGATGATAGGCGGGTCTGTCAAGTTTTCCAGCGGGGTGAGCTTCTGAGCTTTTCTTTCTTTATTGATAGCTGCGAGTCGCTTGTAGTTCGTCAGATTCTCGTGGGCGATATCAGCTATGCCCTTCTTGAAAGCCACCGCCAGCTGGTTGCCGATACGCTTCATGCCCTCGTTATTCTGGATGAGTCGGGTGAAATGCACATGAACCTCGGGGAGTTTATCGGGGCCATCGTCGATTTTGGCGAAGAAGGTAGCTTGGACGAAGGCGCCGATGACTCGGTCTCCGAACTCGACCTGGAACAGTGGTCAGACGTTCCAGTCATGATCATGATCATGATCGTGACTTACGTGATCGAGAAGAGCCGGTACGTAGACTTTGGCGAAGAGGTTGCGACGTGGAATGGCACCTTTCATCTGCCAAGGATGTACAGCTTGCCCATGCAAATGAAACTTATCCCGATGACAGCCGTCGATTTGTCGGGGTTCATTCAACGCCCTCTTGCAGTCCCTTGCCCATTGCCAAGAGTCCGTGTAGACGTACGAAGGAATCCTCGGATAGACGGGGAACTTCTCCAGCACTCGCTCCGTATTGTGCATATATGCGCTCCAGCTGATAACATGGTCCTCAACGCGCCAAGGGTAAGCATCAGCGCGCTCCCCACCGGCGCTCAAGTCCGCTGCTGCGGCTTGGGCCTGCAGTAGGTCATCGTCCTGCAGAGGATCGTCGTCCCAGTCGCTGCTTTTCATGTCCACGACCTCTGCGGCAGGCGGAGGGCCCATCGGAAAGCTGTGGGTACGAGATGTGTTTTCGTTCCTGATAACTATGGATTCATGATCATGAGCATGATCATGAATCGTGGGTAATATCGGCAACTTACCAGCACGGGTCACGGGGTCAACTTGCATGGATGGCGGCGCACTGGACGCGACACTCCGGGCTGGGATCAGTGTAAGTGCATATCTGGACGGCATATATGCATACACGCACGTGGACGAACGCTCTCTGTGGCCTTAAGACGACTGGTATCACTGGCTGCAATAGCTACGCACGCTCGTCAATATACGGACAATGCGGAAGGGTGTATGCATACCTGACGCTGCGTAGAACTCCCCTTCTTCTTGCATATCCTCGTCACCGTCGGAGGACTTCTCATGCATACCATCTAGGGAACGAAGCTCAGTCAGTCCACCTGAGAAGAGGACAAGCGCTTACTTTGAGCTAAAAGAGAGGACTGGGGGGTGGGCGGCGGCCCGGGTTTGACGGCTCGCGTCGCTTGGACTTGGACGGATGGAGCGGGACCTACTGACGATAGTCAGATACTCATGATCTCGATCATGAACATCTTCTTGCTTACCGGCGTCCGACTGAGTACTATATATGCGACTGTAGTCATCCGAACCGATCGCTGTGGGCATTGTTAGTCATGTCATGCAGATAGGGGCGCATACATTTACCGCTAGCATCCCGATCCACAGTGGGCTGCTCTCCCATCGCGCGAGGACCCGTAACGCTGTTGTGGCGACTGTTGGAGGCTGTTACCATGGTGTGAGAGACAACATGATATGAGCTACCGAAAAGTGGACCCACGGCGTTTGCGCGACTGCGTGTTCACCGGCGTATTGGACTGACTGGGCGAGGAGGTGGTTGGCGCTGTGATCACGCTCGTCAGAGACGCTCGCTCATGTTCATGAGCATGAGCATGATCAAGCTTACTGTTAGCTCTGAGGTCGGCATACCACCTGGAGCGATCGGGTGGCATAAGTCCTTGGCTTTACCTGGCGGAGATCGTTAGCGGGGAAGGACAACGATGTGTACACACGGGAGCTGGCTTACTGTTTGCGCCGGGGACAGAATGAGCTGGATACGTGAAAGGAGAGAAGCTTTAAGAGTATCGTGAAGAAGAGGATCTGGGGATGATGGCGGACGGGAAAGAAAGGCGAGATAGGAAGACGCGCTGCGCGCAGGGTTATAAGTGTAGAGGACTAAGGCAATGCCAGTGCACTGCTCCCGAAGCGGAGGCTTTTTGGGCTGCTTCGGCAAAACCTCGCTATGGTGCATAACAGCTGTTCTCATGGTGAACCAGTAAAGATATAGAAGTACATTTCAGAATAGTGTCACATTAACTATTTCCAAGCTTGTTTGGAGAATTTGAGGTAGAATTCGAGGCTCCAGGAAGCGTTTAAGTTTTCCGAGCAGGGTCCGTGGGCCTTGCCTTGCTCGCAAGGACCGGAGAAGGTACAGTATCTAAGCAGCGGGCGATGCTATGACTAGGGCCTGACCATGAGCTTGATCATGATCATGATCATGATCACTATTTGGTATGCAAACATCGCTAATAGACGCGCCGCAGGGACGGCGGAGTGAGGCATTGAGTCACAGGGACGGCGCGGTCAGGCATTGAGTCAGATTACGGGATAGAGAAACATCGACGAGCATGATCATGAACTTGACTCTAGACGGTATAGAACATGGCGAAACAGCTATGAGTACATTAGGTAGAAGATGCGATCTGAACGGGCATCATCGTCAACGCAATAGCGCACTCGTGCTCCTGGCGTGCTCGGGCCATGTCGTCAATCCTCGAGTGGAGGAGCTCGTTTAGGCGGAACAAGCGTAGAGCCGAGTCCAGCTGTTCGGCACTCATCGCGTCGCGCAGGTTCTGGTTCGATTTGCTGACGATGCGCAGCTTGTCCGCTAGCGGCAACGTTTGGCGGGCAAAAGCGAGTTTGGTCTCGAGCTTGTTCAACTTCTCGGCGGCCCTGCGCAGCGCCTGGTCGATGGCAAAGGTGGACGTCCGACGGTCGGACAGCTGTGGGTTATGATTGGCAACAAGAAGATCCGCCTGTTGCAACGTCCATGCGATCATGCTCTCCTCGTGATCGAGCCGTTCCCGAGCGAATTCGATGCGAGTCTGGAAGTCGAGATGCGACAAATGCAGCGATTCTTGCAGAGCGATGTTCTGACGCTCGAGCAGCTGCACTTCATCGACGTCGCGGATCACGTCGGCAATGGGATACGAGCCCGTCATGTGCTCGATGGCCACGTTGATGCTCGTGAGCGACGACCGACTGAGTGACGATACGGCCTTGAGGGCAATCATTGGCATGTCGCCCGAGACGGAGGAGGCGGTGGGAGGCTTGTTCGTCATGATGCCAATGCTGAGGGCGTTTACCTTCATGATCATGATCATGGTCACGATCATGATGTCAGTTAAACACCCGGATCCGAGAGAATATAGGGGGGCATACCAACGGCGAAAGGACAAATATATGAAGAGAGCGGCGAATGGGAAGAGAGGAGGAGTTAGGGTCCGCCACGCGCGGGTCGCCTGGATCAAAAGAAGCGCTGCACCTCCCTCGCCGCGTCAGAAGGAGGACGAATGGGAGGCGAACATCGCCAGGCAGAATGCGTTAGATTGAGTGATACATACAAACATCTATATCAGATATCCTCGTCAAGTGCTTCGCTGTCGTACGCGTGACGCTTGCTCGTGTTAGATACGATCGGCGAAGCATCGATTCCGCCCACTACGACTTCATAGGGATCATCCAATGGGACGGATTCCCAATTGTCCAATCCATCTTCGGATGAGCTATCTGACTCTCCGAAGTCAGTCGATGTCAGCGAAGTGGTGAAGAGAGTCGTATGGGAATTCACGGACTGCTCCGCCGCACGAATGAAAGGTAACCATTTTTGAGGGCCGAAAAGTCGGTTGCGCCAACGGAACCTCAGAAGGAGATGTTCCTTGAGGCGCCTTCGGATGTATGATCGCATGTGGTTATCTGGAGAGCCATCAGACGGTAGAACAAGCTCATGATCATGATCATGATCATCACCTTCCGCATGGCTTTCTACGCTGCGAAGCACCTTGAGCTCTTCGCCCCACCATTGGAGCATATTGTCTGCATAAAGTCGAAGTCGCTGGGCCTCTTCCTCACATCGCTGTAAGGTGATATGTGCGGTGATGGCCTCACGAACGGAAGGATTCATCATCCACGGCTCCGCCGGAGATTCTTGACTTAGGAAGAGGTCTTGCCAGATGTCGTGATCTTCTGGCGGAGCTTCAAGCTCCTCTTCAATAAGTGCTTGTGGCAAGGCGATCCCCCAGGACGAATTGTACCCTTCGCGTATGGAACGCACGTAGATGTTGAACTGCTTGACAGCGCGATTCAGAGTACCGGATCGTCTGGTAATGCCGGTTTTGATCTGTTGAAACATTTTCTGCCCTGGACGGAAATCAATGTCAGCACGACGCGTATGCTCATGATCATGATCATGCACATACCAATGGGCTGATGGATGCCCCCCGCTGCACGATTCAATCGTGACCTCTCCCACATTCGTTCGGCGACTCGCTGGCGAATGCGCGCCTTAAGATTTCGCGCCAATATAAGCGTTTGCACAGCGCCAGGGGGAACGCCGCTGAGCCGAGGATACACCTCCGCGATACCAAGCTGGTCGTATAGCTCATCGCCTCTTGAAACGAGTCGCTCCCAACTCTCAGTCATTTGAGATAGTAGCACCCTGGCCTTCGAAGGGCCTAAGTCCCGCTCTAGAGATGTTCGAACGTTCTGAATGCTCGATTGCAGATCCTCGATATCGTTCTGGAGTTTCATGTACGACTGAACCTTGCTTAGGATTCGCTTGGGAGCCACTGAGTACAAGATCATGAACATGAGCAAGATTGTCCTCCAATGGCAGAAACAACTTACAGGAGCGTACAGAGACCGCGGCGATGCGCTGTTTGGCGATTTGATCCTCGAGGGTGGATAGGTCGATGCCCGAAGCGCGCAGAACACGTTTCATTTCCTGGGTCTTGGAGGCCAGGAACTTGAATCGTCGGCGCATCCATCGGCCAAGGGATACTTGTCCAAGGGAAGCAGTGTGCAAGAACTTCCTGTCGAGAATGAAAACGTGTTTGTGTTTCTATCAGATGTATACAGTGAGACACCTAGGCGATCATCCTTAAGCAAAATACTGACCCCACTTCTTCTGAGAATAGGAATATATCGCCGGTGCCGACTCCAGATTCTTTCGCTGCCTTCTCCATTGGCCAGACCAAAGCCGGGACGACGTCGAGGGCTGTACACCAGCTGACAGGCCCATTGATGCCCGTAAGAGTGCAGTATGCTAACGGCCATCACAACACGAGGTCGAAGAGTACCTAGATAATCATACTGGGGCAGCGCATGAGGATCGATCCTCATGATCATGATCAAGAACAGGGTGGATAGTACTCACCAGATTACAACTGTGATCGAGGACACAGCCCACGTCATAGAGTATGCCCAGGGTGGCAGAGGAGGGAAGCTCAGCCATGAGTTGTTGGATGATGGCAATTGCGTACATTTGCCGTTCACCAGGGGTGGTTATGTTGCAAACGACGAGGGGAATGTCGTGCACACAAGATCCAACGACAAGGCCTTTCTCGTCATGAAAGCCTGGTACGCCATGAGAATCCTTCTCCTGTGCTGCCTTGAACGACTCCTTGCACGCTGTGACCACCTCGTCAGGCAGCGTCGAGTGGGGACGCACGGGCCCAGCACGATGCATCGCTCGTAGATCCTCCATTCTGCTCCCTACGGATGCCACCCATGCATCATCCAAGAAGAGTTGTGGCTCATAGAACCGAGGTCCCTGTCCGCCGTTGGTATTACGCCGATGATGGAAGTTCCCATCGAGTTGGATAAGCACATCCGGAAATCTGCATCATTGTCATGATCATGATCATGACAAGCGGGAGAGAAAGAGAATGGGCGTACCGACGGACATCGCGACCCCACTCCAACGAGGCAAAACATGCTGGGCACAACTGCCGTAGACGCATGCTGGCTCGCCCTTTCTGCAGTGCATCCGGTACAGACGGCTCAGACAACTCTGCAGGAACGATAGGTGCGTCCACCGGCTTCCTCAAGTATCCAATCTCCGCAGATTCCGGAAGGCATGGAAGGTGACTGCGGCGCTCTGCGTGGATAGTTTGCTCCAGCGCAGCCTGTAGGTGTGATTTGGCAACGTCGTACCATTGGACTGCGCTAGCCCACGCCCGTCGAAAAGGATCCTCGATGGGATGACCCTATGACACTGTCATTATCGGGACGAGTGGGGAATGAACGTGGGCGTACCTTCTCGTTGGTGTGGTACACCTCCCGTGCCTCATGAAACTGCTTCAAGGTTTCGCAGAAGGCCTCGCTGGGAGATGCGCAATCGGCGAACAATTGTAGGTAGAAGTCGAGGAGCTCGACGGAGAACGCGAAAGTCGGTCGAACCGGGGTACTAGGCCAATATCCGCAGGTGACCAGGCGTGGTCCAATAGGATGCTCCTGACAGTGCTTGGATATCTTAACGGTAAAACCTGAAGCATTTGAGCACATTGCAGGTTCATGATCATGATCATGAGGCTCACCATGGAACGTAACACATCGGATACGGATCTCCCGGCTTTGGGAGCATGTACGGGTACAGAGCGTCGGCAGTAGGCTTTCATGATCATGATGAACTTGAGTGTATGGTCGTCCCATAATGTGCTCTAGTCCTGTGATGAGTGCGGGCATCAACGCGGCCCAGCGCTGGTACGCGGTGTCTCGGTGGGCTTGATAAGAAATCCGGCCGGGAGGATCATACATCGGCGGGCTGGAAATGTTGATATCTTGCCACCCAGATTCCGACTCGGAGTCGAGGTCCTCGTAGGCGGTTGCTGGTGGAGTGAAGCTTGTGGTCGAAGATGGATGCCGCCGATTCACGTAGGGCGAGCGAAGGGGTACATGGAGTGAGCCAGGGAGCCATGAGGGTACTTGTCGGTCGGGCGACTTGGCTCGCCGCCGTTTGTTTGATGTCGTTGGCTGCGGGTGGACGTCGTCCGCGATAGAAGACTGTGGGCGATGAGGGCGTCGAGATTCGACGTGAAGTCGAGGCCGAGGCATGTTTGCACAACAATAATTGCCAGCAAGCCAGGGCCAATGTGGAGGATCGCGACGCGTGAAGCGGGCTTCCGAGTAACGTGACGTAGGCCGAACTTTGTTTATATTTCCAGTACAAGTCTCACGCTCATGATCTAGAGAGGTGAACATGGTCATGGTCATGGTCATGACCATGTTCATGAGTGGCAATGGCATTTAGAAGATACTACTACCTTAGCAGTCGGTCTCTATACTCTCGTCTGTACATTTGATACCAGCATGATTGATGAATCCTTGAGCTGCTCCTCGCTTTCCATGCTGGTCCATGTTCGCGATCATGAGATATGTCATTGATAAAACCAGGGATTAGGACATCTACGAGATTGAGACAGAGGAAAAGGACATTCAGAATGGGCGACAGGGCGGGAAAATCGTTCGAATCGGAGGAGGGGGAAGGACATCGATATATATGACCTGCCGCATAGCATAGCGCCTGGATCCAGGCAGTGAAACAGCTGTACTGGGACGACTCTAGCATCACGCAGTGTAAGAAACAGATATACAGGGGTGGAGTGAGAATGGACTGACCTCCGGATCGACCTCAAAGCGTATATCATATGAGTAATCCCCGGCATTAACAGAGGATACCGAGGGAGGCGAGGGGAAAGGGACTGCTGCCGGATGGGCGGGAGGAGCGATGGCGTCGACATAGGTCAGCTCCACATCCTGGCAGTACGGACGACCCCGCTTGGGCTATCGTGTAGACATCAGCTTAAGTATTGTGGCCCATGAAGCTGAAGAAGACAAGCGGCTCACCCGAATGAGAATTCTCTTCCAGACAGTGTTATGCTGCGGACAGAGGCGCCGATTCAACCCCGCGGGCTGAGGGATAATGGGCGAGGCATTCCTGCGAGCGGGGAGCAGGTGACGATTGTGCGCTGGTAGCTGGTGTCGATCGTGATCTCGATCATGTTCATGACACATGACATTATTGACGAGGCTCGACGGCAGGCTCGCAAGACCATGCTGGCGATTGCGAACCCAAGGAAGCAATGTTGCCTGCCTGAGAGGACGCGGGGAAGGTTGACGAGAGGGTGCCATGCAGGACGCAGAGACGGACGAGGCGAGGTGGTGAGATCAGACGGGCTTTCTTATAGGAGAGGACCTTCGAGGGCCGCGTCGGGTTGTCAACAGAAGATAACTGAGCATATGCAGTGATTTCAATGGGCCAGGGCAAAATAAAGCATGTTCCGGAGTCGGGGCGACGCAGGATGTTCATGAACATGACAATAGTCACAGTAATGTTACAGCAATAACGTTGGCGTGCAACGAAACATTATAGTGAGAGGAGAGACGGAAACAAGCCCCATGCTTGTGATTCCGCGGAGGCAGATACAATATGTGCGCGGTTGTAATATGTACAGAACATATCACATGAGGCAGGGCCTCGTAGGCCGGCACGGCAGTGCCACTTTGGGGCCCTTCGTGGTGTCGCTGGCTGTGTGCCAGAGGTGGTCGGATTCCTATTTTTAGTCCCGAGCTCGGCCGCGGCTGCAATACCGGGCGCGGAGAATAACCAGCGCACGTGGTGCATTATCTGATTACATTATCGATTCTCGATCTATTTCTTGACCGCTCTCGTCTAACCTCTTTCTGGAACATGAGAGTGCAGGCCGAAATGGACCCTCATTTGAAAGGGGATGCCCACTCGCTCTCTCTCTCGCTGTCTCACGAGCACGCTGGCACGTTCGTCGGTGCATCTGCGTCATCTTTCCCAGTCTGGGATTGCCTTTAAAGGATGGCGTGGGCGTCTGTAACTCACCTTGGCCAAGTCTCTTGGACCTCTTGGTGCCCAGTCGTCCCAGCCTCGATCCAAAATCATGAAGCTCACTCTCCTCGTCTCCGCCGGCAGCGTCATTGTGTCGACCCTCGCGGTCGAGCTGGTGTCTGACATCAGCATCATCTCCGAATACTGGGGCCGTGAGCATTGTCCCTAGCGCTGTCACATGCCTCCGCTAATCGGGCGTTGCATTCCAGAGATCAGGCCGTACGCGGACAACGCGCCGGGCTATTTCGGCGTTGAGTTTACCGGCCTGCCCAACGGCTGCGGTATCGAGCAGGTCCACCAGCTCCAGAGGTGCGCCGCCGCTATTATTGGGTGCAGAACCGCCTACTGATCCGTTGCTACAGGCACGGTGCTCGCTACCCTACGAGTGCTACCGAGGATGGTGTCGATGACCAGGCTCTCGCATCCAAGGTGCGCCCCACTTGTGATTAGGCTTGGCAGAACGAGCGCTGATGGATATGCAGATCTCTGCCTTCATCTCCGGCGGCGGCAAGTTCACCGGTGCCCTGAGCTTCCTCTCTGGATACCAGCAGGACATTGACTCTTCCGGTCTTCTTGTCGAGACCGGTGCTGCTCAGCTCTTTACCTCGTATGCATATTGAGCACATGTCTCATCGCGCCGAGCTGACGTGTTATAAACAGGGGTACGCAGTTCTGGAAGTGAGACTTACCATAACGCCGCTTACTCATATGCTGATAACTACGACAGCCTTTACGGCCGTCTGCTGTACGGTGCCAACCCTGGTCAGCCTTACTACAATGCCTCCAACCCGGATGGTGCGTCTCGTCTTCTCGCCCTTATCAGCTCGATCGGCTCGCTGACACAAAGCGCAGGCACTCCTCGTACCAAGCCCGTGATCCGCACGACCTCTCAGCCGCGTATCCTCCAGTCTGCGATCTTCTGGGCGCAGGGCTTCTTCGGCTTCCAGACCAACACCTCCGACCTGTACGACCTCGTTGTCATTCCCGAGGGCGGCACGGAGAACAACACCCTGGCGTCTTACGACTCGTGCTTCAACGATGATGTCGTTCGTGAGTCGAAATGCGCTGTGAAATCCGTCGCGTGCTGATCGATCTCATAGCCCTCGGTGTTCTCGTATGTCTCCCTGCTATTCCCTCTGTGTGTCGGTCCTAATACCGAATTTGCGTAGGGCGACATCGATGTGTTCACTTACATTCCCCTGTACCTCCAAGACGCAACCGCCCGTCTGCAGCAGTATATTGAGGGCGACAACTTCACTCTGACCGTGAACGACACGTACGCCATGCAGTCCATCTGCGCGTACGAGTACAGCCTGCTCGGCTCGTCCGACTTCTGCGGCCTGTTCACCCTGGATGAGTGGAAGGGTTTCGAGTACACGCTCGATATCGAGTACTACTGTATGTGCGCTCGTAGTATGTTGAGAAGATATCCCCTGATCTGAAGATCTTTAGATGATTACTCCTGTCAGCGCTAGTTTCGCTCTAATACGCCTCTGTCTTACTCGGATCTTGCTTCTAGACGGAAACCCGACTGGCCGCGCGCAGGGTGTCGGCTACGTCCAGGAGCTCCTTGCGCGTCTCCAGAACCAGTACATCACCTCCTCCAACTCGAGCGTCAACTCGACCCTGGACAACAACGCTGCGACCTTCCCCCTGGGTCAGCCTTTCTACCTCGACACATCCCACGATGATATCATTGTATGTTGTCTGACTTGCGCAGTTTCCCACTTGCTGAGCCGCTCTCACAGATCTCCGTCCTCACCGCGATGAGCCTGGACTACCTCAAGCCGACTCTACCCCTCGATGTCTTCCCCCCGCCGGAAGACCGTCCTTTCAAGCTGTCCCACCTGACTCCCTTCGGTGGTCGCCTCACCACCGAGGTCATCGGCTGCGCGGTGGCCAACCCCGAGGCGAAGCAGTACCCTGAGACGACCTACAAGATCTTCACCAACGGGTACGACCCTACGAACGCGCCGTTCAAGTTCATCCGGTGCGCATGCTTTCTATCGCTTGTATATGCGTCTCTGACTGCGCGTACAGTATGCGCCTGAACCAGGGTGTCCTTCCCTTGACCACCATCCGTGGCGGCTTCTGCCCACGCAAGGACGGTCTTTGCGCGTTGAATGATCTCATTGCCAGCCAGGTCAACCTGACCCAGCTCGCCAACTGTACGTCACGTCCGATACATACATGTTTGCTGTGGACTAACGCTTGATGCAGACGATTACGGCTGCTTCGCCAACCAAACCGAAGTTATCGCCAACTTCAACTTCGACGGCGCCGCATTCCCTGCTTAGAAAGCTTGATACTAAGGCATCTATCATTCATGTGTCATTCTGCATAAGGACCATCTACGAGCACGTGCAACTTTCGCTCGTGTCCTAATTGTATTGCGTGGAGAGCGCGCATTGACAATGTTTCAGAAGACTCGCGTGGCCTGCATTGCGTGCGAATGTGCAACCCTCAGCATTCCTTGACCGAAGAGCTGATATGGATATGCTCTCATGCACAGCATATCGTAGACGAAGGACAAGCATCATTAAAGATGTGTACGCAGAATCTACGACTAGCCTACACCCTGCGTTCTCTACGGAGTGACGCAGTGGACGTCGTCCAGGTCATTATGTGTCGCTCCGCTTTCCGATTGCTCCTGCTCATGAAGAACATCTAGGCCCACTTGCCTGCAGAAAGTGATCAGATGTGTTGGACATCAGATTGAACAGACTGTCGTACCCAGGAGAGCCATGATGCCCGCGCCGAGCGCGAAGCTGACCATGACGAAGACGACCTTCTGCCAGGAGCACTTGTGGTAGTAGCTGTTGAAGATGAACTCGTGCGCCTGAGCAACAACCGTCAGCCCACTGTGCCCAGCGTAACATACAGCCTGCGTACCATCAGCTCGACGGTTGCGGTGTACAGTAGGATGCCGGCCGAGATCGAATCCAATACTCCGCTGGTGATACTGGCGCCCTCAGCGCCCATGGAGATCGACTCGCGTACACCGACGCCAATGGCCATGCCCAGCGGGGTGACGATCGAGTAGAGCAGGGCACCGAAGAACGGTACCCATGCCCAGCTATCAGGCAGGCGGAGGAACGCCAACCGGGTGCCCAGACCGAGGCCCTCGAACATCTGATGGAAGATAATGACGACGAAGAGGGTGTTGAACTCGTCCGGGCCCGAAGTGGCCAGCGTGAGCCCGATGATAAGCGAGTGGAAGATGACGCCGAACTCGAGGATGGCCACGCCGAGGATCTGCGCGATCGCGGGGTTCGCCTCGCTCGCATCGGCGAACTCCTCGACGCTGACCGAGCCCTCGTTCACCATCTTTTGCGCAGTCAGCCCGCGCTCGGTCTCGTCGATGTTGTCCCTTTTCGGGGGGTGGGGCCCCTCGTTCTCAGGCGGGGGGAAGTGCATGCCTGGGTGAGCTTGGGTATCCGATATACCGAGCTTCTCGAGCCTTGCTGTGCCGATACGGAAGGCGATAAGCTCCCTTTGGGACCGCTGAGTCCTCTGATCAGGTACAAAGACATGAAAGCGCGCACATGACGAAAGTGGTGAAGAGCGAGGCCAAGCAGATACCGAAAGCTAATAATAGATCATCAGAAGATCAATTTCGTGTGGTGGAGCATCGGATACTCACCATACGGGTATTCTCCCCAAGCATCAGAGATACAGCCGCCCAGAGCCAGTTGATTCGCCGGCCCAAGCTCATCGTCCGCCGCAGGCTCCAGCAGATGGATAAGCGCCGTGGCCAGAATGACACCGGAACCGAAGAATCTGCGCGATGAGGTTAGGTGGTACTGTATGACCAGCTGCATGAACAGAACTTGCTTTGCAAACTCGAACACGATCTTGGGCACGGCGTTTCGCAGGAAGGCGACGCGCTTGGTCATCACGGGGAACATTGTTCCGAAGAGCGAGGTGAGGAGGATAATGAAGATAGCGCCGATCTGGGAAAACGCTCATGAGCATTGATGTTCCCAGGCTGGGCGCTCCCTGTCAACGTACACGCAGACCGAGATTGTCGGTGTCGGACGGCCCGCAGCCATCACGCTTGGCAATGGTCATCGTTTAGACGCTAGGCGGTATGAGGTAGGACGGCGGGGTGTGATGAGGGGAGAAGCGTTGAAGAGGCTCTCAGGGCGGCTTGCTGGCAGGAACAAGAAGGGATGGGCCAGGAACGGCCCCGTTGTTCGCCTTTTCATAGTGAGTGCGTCGGAGAACCTTCACAGCCAGCCGGGGCAACCGCATGGTCCGTGTCCGATATGGTACCCGGCGATCGGCCACTGATGCAGATGCTCTGGGTCAGATTACAACTAAAACCAGAGGGCTATCAGTATGCCGGCTGGATGGTCAGCCTCTCACTACGAACCCTCGAGGTAGTGACTGGAGGGGTACCGCTCCGGTATTGCGGCAAATTGTCGTTCGTTTGATGCCTGCCCCACTAGTCGCACAGCGCTTTTGAGGGTTCTGTCCCTGCTCATCCAGTGTCGGTCGGTTTCCCTCTCCCGAGAGTCACAGAGCACATTGCCTTCGTCCAAAGTAAAGTCGACTAGTTCGTGGATAGTGTCAAGACAAGAGAGCGGCTGCGGAAGACGTCATGAACAATACATTCCCTGGCGGGAACAATTGTCTCGCGTGTTTTGGTTTGTTTGGACCCTTGAAAGTGCCCGCTACCCTTGAGGGTAGTTGGGTTTACTAGGGGACGTCGTTTTGGCAAACCATTAGATGGAAGCTATTCATGTATATGCCTCCGAGTTTTTGACTTTTTCTGACTTTTCTCATGTGATCTGAGGCAAGGACGCGTCGACTTTCTTGTTAGACGTGTCTGAGAACACTTAACTAGTTCAGTGCATTCTTTGCTTGATCTATACTCCCTTCAATTCTTTTGAAAAGTGTATATAGACCTGGATGAAGTGGTATCGTCAATTGGATTCTAATATGAAGTCACATGTCCAGTCACATGATCTACTCACTTGCTTCCCCAGCCTGTGCGCCGGAGGTGCATTTGTGCCGAGCGAGCGTTAGCGAGCAAAGGCCAAATGGACCGGTGGCGGCATGGGTTCCATTTCAAGTGAAATTACTATTATGCAACTGACCTTCTGTGGCTTTGCTGATTACCTACCTATCACCTCAAAAAGGGTCCGCTCTGTAGCGGGCTCTGCCGTGCCCGCACGGCCTTCCCCGACTTATCCCTGATCCCTGGGCCGAACTACCACAACGAGACCACACGGCAAACAGCGGAACTTGCTTGCCGGCAAGCAGTCGTCCTGATGCGCTTTAGCCTGAAGACTGTAGCACTCCAGACAGCGGGACTGCCAAGTGCTGTACCTCAGGTCACATGGTCCGATCGGAAAGGTGGCAATTGACGCTACTCAATCGTAGGCACAATCAGCTGTCGTCTCTGCTCCTACCGTTCTTGCCCTGCTACCATCAGTCACGGCGCAGGTCTTCCAAACATCCTGACGTTTTCGCAATACTTTTCTAGTGGAGGACTACGGCACACGACCAATTCTTACGTGCAGATGGCGCTGCCACTCCTTACTACGAAACGCCAGTGGCCCTGCCATCTGCAAGCCACTCTCGTCAAGACATTTGTGGACATTTGTCTTTCTCCACAAAACCCCAGTGTCCATCGTCACACGGACCAGAACAGCACTCGATGGTTATGATTCCGACCGGCGAGCATCGAAACGGCTCTTCGAGCTGTTTCAGCCGCTCTGCGTGATCTTTGGCACTTCAGCGGCTTTGGGAACCGGATACTTAGAGCTCTACTGCGCCAACTGCTCGCTCTATAAAAAGGAAGAGGCCCCACCAAGGACTTTATAAGCGGAATAAGGTATTACCATGGCCCGAGAAGAACTCCTCATAACTGCATGATATATAAATGAATTGGATGCCATTCAATGTGCAACGCCCGTCGACATACTTGCCGAGTCTCAGACGGTTTTAACTATTTATAAAGAATAACTTCGAGGCCAGCCTGGTGCATTCTGATCTCCCTTTGTCAGGATTAAGTTCAGCGTCACCCGCATTACATGTACGCGCGAGGCCGCGGCAATTTCAGGGGCTCGGTCCTTGCTCCGCGCGGCGATTCCGCGCTTCCTACCGTTGGACAGCATTCACTGGCTCGTTCGTTCATCGCATATGCTTCTCGCACTTCCTCTTCCTCGTCGTTACTACTGGCGCTCGTGTCGGGTATTTGCTCAGAGCAGTCCATAACTGCGTGGAACTGCTCATGAAGGGGGGTACGGCCGCAACACCAATCCATGTTCCTCCGCCTCGAACTCTGGCCAAGCGAACACCGTTGGAGAAGGGAACCACCGCTTGTATGCTTGTGCACTCTCCGATTCACCTCATGAGCAAGCGCGGTGGGATCTCAATGAGGGCATAACAGACGCCAGACCGCTAACAAGCTCCTCACCTTTCCCGGAGCCACGTTGTTCTTGAACATCCACACAGTACTCTCCACACGAGGAGAAACTCTCTGATGACCGCAGCTAGCTCGCGTACATGTCTTCAACGGTGGTACCAGAAGCATCAGAGCTCAAAACTTGTGCGCTTAATGTTCACTGGGATGGCCGTTGAGGACTCGCGTGCAGTCGCTCGGCAAGGCGACGGTCTCATGAAGACGACGAAGGTGACACTGTGGCTCGCCGGACTGTCTGTGCTGCAACAACTGGGCTATATAAACTGGTCTCTGTTCAGCCACTATTCGACATCACAAGTCTCCCAACTACTCTCCTCTCGACACTCAGCCATCTTACCACTAGCCCAACAGTCATGTTTGGCTCTACCCTCCTCACCACGGTCGTCGCCGCGCTCTTCACGAGCATTGTCTCCGCTTCTCCCGTTGCTCGCCAAGGTGTTACGGTCGAACTCGGCTGGATCACCAATGATAAGCTGGGGGGCGCCTGGACCAAGATGACCCAGGGCAACAGTTCCGCCGGCGTCCCAATTGGGATTTCGCCCAATACCGGTGGCGCCGACATCAGGCAACTGGTAAAGCTCCCTCTATGGTCCATCTTCGGTATAGGGGCTGATTTTAGCATGTAGTTCGCCCTATACGGCGACGCCTCGGGAGATAACACCTACACGATTATAGAGCTCGATACCGGCAATTACGTCTCCACCCTACAGACGACGAACTCGGACACCTGGTCATCCGGCTTCGAGATGTTGCAAACCTCAACGGTGGCAGCTGATAATACCGTGTTCAAGGTTAGCCCTGGTTACGATGAAGGCTCCTGGTAGTGCGTGTTCTTGCCGTCCTCCTTGGGTATTGGTTCTAACCAATCTTGCAGCATACAGCCGAACACGCCTAGCAACACGCAGCTGGGGTGGTACAGTTACGACGACCCTGCGGCTCCCTTCATCCCTGTATGCGTTTGTCGCTGTCCCCTGTATAGCACAAGGCTGACCCTCTTGACAGATCATCCTCAACGAACCGTTGCAGGAGCCGGACCAGTCCTGGACGTTCCACCCCCTGTAGCGGTACGGCGCATGGCCTCTGTATGAGTGACAGAGACTTTCGTGTTCCCGAGCTCCATGTAGCTTAAAGAGCGCGTGCTGATCGAGCTGCTGTCTCAAGATTTGGAAAGTTTCAAGCCTCTGTTCCTCGTTGTCTGTGTCCTGTGTCCGTTCTCGTGTTCTGTCCCTAGATGTGCGTCATATGTTGACAATTTTATGCCCGTCCTCGCAGCCGTCACACACAAAGCGCACTTCTTCATTCTGCTTGTGCTTTCATGTGATTCAGTGGAAGCGTCGAGACGGACATGACGTCCCAACAGTACAGCTCCGTAATCGCCCCGCAATGTCACACTCCACCATCAAGGCAGCGCATGTTCAACCCCTCAGAAACTCAATGTGAAGCTAGAAGATGGCCAGAATATTGGGTGGGCTGAAGTAGAGTCAGCCTCCGTCGCACTTATAGGAGACACAGACCAACCTTGCCACGCCGCCAATGACGTTGCATGGCTCGCTCACGACAAAGAAGGTGTATCGGCCCGTCTTCTGGCAATGCTCCGCCAGCTCCTCGAGGTTGAAGAACTCGCCGAGGGGCATGCCCCATCCAGATAGGATAACCTCATGCAGGGCGAGGAAGTCCTTCTCCTTCCATTGCGTGGCTACAGAAAGACGAATGATCAGGTGATGGTAACGCAAACACTCGGAACAGCACGCACGCCACGCTTCAAAGCTGGGCTGATCCCCTCCCTTCACTTTTGATCAGCATCTGATGTATGACATGATGGGACCCGCTTACGACTGCAGCAAATTCGTTCTCCCAGAGCCACTCGACCATTTCTTCGCTCTGCTCAACGCCGCCCGCCGCAACCGGGTTAGGACTGGCGGTCTGTACACGCTCTTCGGGAGACATGGCAAGGTACGTCTTGGTACATCCAGTGCGCGTGAGGAGGATGTCGCCCGAGCGGAACGTAATGCCCTGGGCCTCGGCGATCTGTTTCAGGTACTTGAGCGGAATGGGCGATGTCTTGAACGGGTCGTATTCGATGCCCTCCTTCCGGCGCCAAGTATCGAAATCCAGCTAGATCATGATCAGAGTATGACTTTCTCAGAAACACAGATCCTTACAAGCACGCCTCGGCCGACGATGCCCTTATCGGACCAAGCTGCATGGACATTAGGTCGAGCACAACGGGCAAGGGAATATGGGCACACCATGGATACCGTTGACGGTAGAACCTTCCGCATGAATGTCATCCATGGTCACGCCGTTGTAAAAGGCGAGCTTTCGCGGTGCTTGATATCCAAAGTGACGCAGCCCTTCAGGATCGCTTGTCAAACAGAGTGGGAGGCACATCAGAGCGCATCCACAGACCATCCCATTGCGAGCTCGATTGCGTGTTGAAGTCTACGATGGCAGATCAGATCGATTAAGGGATAATGGGAGTAAGCACTGCAACGCACGCCAGACATCATCGTTGACATTCCTAGGCGGCTTGGGATAGAGATCCTTGTGGAAAACCTGTCTGTTGAAGAACGGTTTGTCCTTGAAGACATCCAACGGCAGATTGAGCGAGATTCTATCAAAGCAGAGATAGGCACTATCATAAGAAACTGGAATAGGGTTGTGCATCCTCCTACCAACCTGACGCCAGTCTTGATGTTCTCCTCCGCTGCTTTCTTGACGACTTCCTCGGTGAGCAGGTTCAGTGCTCCGAGCTCATCCTTTGGTCCATACAAGCCCCAAGCAGAGTAGGGTGGATCGTCTTTGCCCAAGGGAAGATCCTTGAAAGAGGGTCGCTTCATCATGAACAGCAGCAGACAGCAAGAAGAGGAACAAAGCCAGCGAGTTGCACGGCGAGGCTCATACTGGTAGTACTGCGAGATGGAGGCGGATGGCCGCCGCCCCGATCCCGGTCGGCGTGACGCGGTCCAGGGTTTGGACCCTCGGTCCGAAGGTCTGCCGAATTCGGCGGCCGGGGGGACTCGGCCGAGCGGCAACAGGATTGCCATTCGTTGGCACACACTCTCTCGCGGTCTTTGCTGGTCCTTGGACTTGATCGAGAGAGGAGCTATCCTCAGAGATTCTGCATAATGGCGGAAGTCCCGTCCACTCTCCGGCCCTCATTCGGTGCGCCCTCCGTGGCACCGCCAACGCTCCCTAGCGTTGAGCAAGGACAATTCACTCGGAACTTGTATCCTTATCTCCGTGAGACGTGCCATCAGAGTATATCTGCGCCTCGTTGCTGATGCCAGCGTAGGAAGCCACATTTGGTGCCCGCATTTGAAAGGTGCACAGCCTCAATCAGCTTCTTTGTGGGGATTCCGAACCAGGCACAATACAACCATTGTCCTTCTTTCACACCGTCACCTTTGATAACTGCCTTCCTGCACTGGACGGCTCGTTATAATCCCGATGCTGTACCGGAGGTTACTGTTCTGCTTCTCGGACCTCCTGTACGCTGCCTCATATATGCTGGGACAACTGGACACGAATTGCCTCCACCCCCCGTCTCTTCTACCGTGATCCATGGTCTCATCTGCAAATCACGACCAATCCGAGGGTATGCTCATACTTCTGCTGCTTTGTTCTACGACGCTCGAAGCTTACATTACCGTATCCCCAGGCATCAAGGACCCTTATCATGCCTTCCCTCCGGCTGTCGATCTCAGCCAATGGCTCCCCGAGGGAAAGCGCTCTCCCCAATTTCCTTCTGAACGTTGGAAGAAACGTGCATTTGTTGCTCCCCTGCCTTACCATTTCTATCAGGCCATTCAGGGGATGGACAGATTTGAGGACCGTCGTGCCGCACAGCAGGATGAGATCCGTCGTGATCCAAGCTATCACAGTGGAACGTATGTCCATAACGCCGAAAAGCTTTCGGAAATGCACACCTCCCTTTCTGCAACCGTCAAGGATGTCAACAGCCCGTTTGGACAAAAGGCCCTCGGAGTGGCGGCTGGCAAACTGATTAAGGGGCGAGATGGTCGTTGTGGCGCTTGCGAGGAGAAGATCAGCCTGGAAGCCGGCCATGTGATTGACAAACGTCAGAATATATCTAATGACAATCACGTAAGTCACAGCAGCGGTATCTCCACATTGTCTTACTCAGTCATAACAGGTTCAATGGTTGCGAAGCGAGAGAATCGAATCAATGTTCCGGAAGGATTTACCAAGCAATGTTGTTGCACGTGCGCCGCACCTTTAACATGCTTCAGATATGTTCCTGACACGTTGATGGACAGTCTGTCCACAGCATCACAACAGCCTGGATCAGTATATATGGACGTTTTGCCCATGTGAAGCGGACTTGCGTGCGCTGGCCAAGTATGAGATGGCTGATAGGGTGCGACGTCAAGAAGAATGGGAAGAGGCAAGACGACGAGATCGGAAAGCACCTCGACCAGAGAGGACCATACCACCGCCCACGGTCAGTAGCGGAATATCTATCTCAGACTACGCGGTACTGAAAGAGCACTGCGTTAGATGCTTTCCCAATGGTATGAGTACCTGCCGTGCCAACCTCGGCTAGGGCACGGCAGCCACACATTGGGTCCATATAAGATCAGTGTTACCAACGACTTCGATGAGGACGAGAAGCGAGACTCTCAATCAACAGCATACAATGAGTCTAGAGATGACTCACCTCAAGTAGTCTACACCGCCTGCGGAAGTCCGACAGACGGAAACTCCTTCTTCTACGACTGTCGCTCCGGGGAGCTCCTGTTCTTTCTGGGTCTGTCAGATCTTAGCGCTCATGCAACGCTCCGACTCGCCAGTATTGCCTTGGGCGGGCAGTCCGGTAACCTCTCCCTGCGCGTGCGACACATGCAAACGCTCATAGGGGAGCTCATTGCGCTCTACGAATGTCCTTTCAGATCGGGTACTTCAGCCTCCTTGGTCTCAAGTGTATCGTCGGACTGGGCCCAGACCAGCACTCGAAGCCAGCCAGAAGATAATGATGACCGGGGACTCAACAATTCCAAAAGGCCGCTGCAGTCTTCTTCGAAGGGCAAGTTATCGACCAATGCGGCACATGACCGGCTCCATACTTCACAAAATTCATCGGCGGGACCAGAGCGCAAAACGGGAGTCTCAGGTGTGTGACGGTCCTTTGCCACATGTCTACGGGGAGAATACTCACAGTGGTCTCAGGTCCGGCAGAGGGTTCTCGAAAGCCCACTTCCTCTGAGGCACGCAGGCGTGTAACTGGTGCGTGTGCTAGAGGACATGCAGATCCCCGCTGAGCTCATGCTACAGTACCAGAGGTCAATGGTCTACTGTCCGCATCGACTACGGGGCGTAACAGGCCACGCTCACGGTCCACATCCGATTCCAGGCCACCTACTGCAGAAGACATCTTCGAAGTCTTGCAATCGACCGAGTGCCACCGGGAAGACGTCGAGGGAGGCACTCTGGACTACACGCGATGGGTCGGCTGGGCCCTGGTGGAAGGGGTGCGCACAAGAAGAGAGCTGCACGCTTCTGTTCGCAGATATAACAACCAGCAGGTGTGCAACACCAACAGGAATTCACCAAGTCCCTCGGTGCCGCAAGCACCCACCGCCCTACACACGCCTGGCCCGTCGACACGAAGGGCGCGGGCAACCTCCAATACCTCTGCTACACCTACATCACTATCACCGACACACCCGAATACATCCAGCCCGCGCAACGTGACGAGTCCCAGGAGATCCAGCCCTTCCCCGGCGAGGTCGCTCAGAGCCTCGGATTTGTTCATTGAGAGGGGAGACGCAGATTCACGTTCGTCTGACAAGAGCTCGGCATATGAATCAGCCAGGGACGGGGAAGACCCAGGGGAAGACGATGGCGACAAGGAGGAGACGGAGGAGAAGGACGAGGAGGAGGAGGAGAGCAGCGGGGACGAGGAGGTCGAGGAGCAGTTCAAGCTGGGTGAAGTGCTTGTATCCGCGGCCGTACCACTCAAAGACCACGTGGCGCTCATCCGACGAGCCTCGCGCCTTTACGAGCCCACAGGTAAGTCGGCCTCGGCGCCTGCCGGCAAGACTCGAGGGATGGTGAGCAAGGAGGTGGAGAAACTGCTGAACACCCCTTGGGGCCGGAAAGCGGAGAGGTTCTGGCGCGACAAGCTGGCTCGACCCGTTCTCGTGCGCGGAAAGCCGAGCTACGAATTGAAGCCCAACGTGATGGAGGAGCTGGGTTTGACGGAGCTTGCGTATGAAGATGTTGTATATATCAGTGATTGACCGGCGGGGGTGAAGCTTTGTATTGCTGAGTGCTTGCCAATGGACAATGGACAATCAGACAGGCGCATTGTTTGGTAACGAAATACCATTTCCACACCCATGCATTTTGAGTGGGTTGGACCGACGCTCGACACTCGAGCGGCGCTATTGGGCAGGTTACATAGTGCGGAACATGCCGAGGAAGATCCCCTCCGCGGCACACGCACCCTGCGAACTTGTCCCACGGCCGCCATACGCATACAGGGGCCTTTGGCGGGCAGGAGGGCAGAAGAGCAAACCGAACCTTCCAGTGTAACTGATAGGCTCCAGAGAAGCGCCAACTCTTCAACTACAGTACAGAGCATGACATGCCGCTCAACGTTCAGCCAGCGCGCACTGCGGACCGTGCGGACGATTCGCAGATTGCGCGCTGTACTTATGTGATGGCTGCGTGATCATCGGCCCGGCCCTCTGCGCGAGGATAGATGAATGTATGTATGGTGTGCGGTGTGATATAGAGGGACTGCGTATCATCTGCCGCGCTGCGGTCGCTGGCGGGGGGTTGTTCCTGGGTCCTGGGTCTCGGGCTGTTGGCAGCGATGGGGACTGCGTGACCGGCGAACAGCGGGACCCGTGCCGAGCGAGGCTTGCTTAGACGCGCTGCAGGATGTCAGATAAGATAGCCGTTGATTAGCATCATCAACATTGTGGCATCGCGGTTCGCCGGGGAGTTGGAGCCAAGGAAGAGAGGGAGCCGATGAGGTACAGCGATGCGAGGTAATCATGGACGGTTCTTCATGCAGTTGTTGCGCAAGCCGCACCGAGTCAGGGCCCGCGTTCGGCGCCGAGGGACAATGGAAGATGGACGAATCCGTGCCACTGTCGTGCGGACGGTATTATACATGGGCCCAGGGAGTGTCCGGAAGACCGCCGAACCTGCTTTGGCCGCAACAGGAAGTTGTGGGACTGAGCTGCATCTTTCTCGAGCTTTGCTCACCGTGCACCGGGTGACAAACCGCCGGCCGTGCGGAGGCTTTCCGCGGTACTTCTGCCACGTTGCGCGTCAGGGACGATCGCTGGGCCGTCCTGCGGGCAGGGCGTGAGTGCAGAGTGGGGCCGGACACTGGGCGCAGGCTGCCCGCAGCGCGCGATGAAGACATTGTTTGGTCGGGCTTTCACCGCCATTGCGCGGTCGAGCGGTGCATCTGAGGTGTGCAGTCCGTGGTCGTGAGACACGATTTGAATGGGCCCGAGGGTCGGCGCGTGACGCGGTGTGAGCGAATGGGAGCAAAGGCGTTTGGCGTGGCCAATCAGGGGAGGGCCGAGGAGGCGCGGGCGAGGGACGGGGATGGCGGAAGCCTGAGCGGATGCAAAATAGTTGCAGGAAGTGGAAAGTGTATGCCTGGCGAAGGGAGTGAGAGCGTTTAAGCGGAGATCGGGTGCGTTGCGCTCGCCGTCGTTGCCGTTGCTTCCCTCTCCTCGCTCATCTTCGTTTGGGTCTGGCAATAAGAACGAGCGGACCCGACCGTCCCTCCGCTCGCCCCTTTGCTCGTCTCTCCCCTCTCCCCCAGCCTCATAACCCCCGCCTGCCCGGCCCAGCCTTCCGCGCACCCCACCGAACCCCCGCAACAGAGGCAGCCATGGACCGCCTGACCACCCGCAGTCTCTCAAAGCTGCGTTCCTCCTGCCCCTACCTCCTCCGCACACCCACCTCGACCCTCCGCAACCTCAGCACATCCTCCTCCGCCCACCCGGGCCTCACAAGCCTCGCCGTCACAGCACAGAAATGCCCCGTCATGGGCCCGGCCCTCGCAGTCAGGGCAAAGCAGATCGGACACCCCGTCCCACCTCCCGCTGCGGCAGCGAAGGGGTGCCCCTTCCACGCTATGGGCGCAAAGCGCGACTACGCCGCCGTCGCCGGCCGTGCAGAGGTCGACGAGATCCACAAGAAGGCTGGCGTCGCCCCCGTCCCTGCGCAGGGCATCTGCCCGCACGCCGCCTCCGGCGCGCGCGCAGCCGCAGCTGCGGACGCCATCGCCGCTGGCAAGCCTGTCTCCGCTGCCGAGGCCAAGACCGTCGGGGAGATCAAGCCCACGGCAAAGCCCGCCCACGACGGCGCGGCGTACGACTACGAGGCGTTCTACCGCTCGCAGCTGGACCTCAAGCACAAGGACTCGAGCTACAGGTATTTCAACAATATCAACAGGCTCGCGAAGCACTTCCCCGTTGCGCATACGGGGAACACCGAGGAGAAGGTCGACGTCTGGTGCAGCAATGACTACCTGGGCATGAGCAGGAACGAGGTGGTGTTGGACACCATGCAGTGAGTGCCCTCTATTGCATTATGTATGTGCTTCTTCTAACCTGCATATAGTCGTACCCTCGACCGCTACGGCTCAGGCGCCGGCGGTACACGCAACATCGCCGGCAATGGCGCCTTGCACCTGTCGCTCGAGGCTGAACTAGCCTCGCTCCATCGCAAGCCGGCTGCCCTTGTTTTCTCTTCGTGTTTCGTCGCAAACGATGCTACGCTCTCTACGTTGGGTAGCAAGCTCCCCGGTTGTATCATCTTCAGCGACTCCTCCAACCATGCCTCCATGATTGCAGGCATCAAACACTCCGGCGCAAAGAAGGTTATCTGGAAACACAATGACGTCGCGGACCTCGAGGCGAAGCTCGCGGCTGTGCCCAAGGACACGCCGAAGATCATTGCGTTCGAGTCGGTTTACAGCATGTGCGGTTCCGTCGGCCCTATCAGGGAGATTTGTGACCTGGCTGATAAGTACGGCGCGATTACATTCCTGGATGAAGTCCACGCCGTTGGCATGTACGGCCCCTCCGGCGCCGGTGTCGCGGAGCACCTCGACTACGACGCGAACGCCACGGCACCCCAGGGCGAGCGCATTCCCGGCTCGGTTATGGACAGGATTGACATCATCACCGGCACACTTGGCAAGGCTTGGGGCACCGTCGGCGGGTACGTCGCCGGCTCGCTCGACTTTGTTGACACCATCCGCTCCTACGCTCCCGGCTTCATCTTCACCACCTCCCTCCCTCCCGCAACCGTCGCTGGCGCACAGTCGTCGATCGCCTACCAGCGGGAGAACATCTCTGACCGCCGCCTGCAGCAGCTCAACACCCGCGCACTTAAGAACGAGCTCGCGGCGCGTGACATCCCCGTTGTCCCCGGCCCCTCGCACATCGTCCCCGTCCTCGTCGGTGATGCCGCGCTCGCCAAGGCCGCGTCGGACCGCCTCCTGCTGAAGCACAACATCTATGTCCAATCGATCAACTACCCCACCGTCCCCGTCGGCGAGGAGCGTCTGCGGATCACGCCCACCCCGGGCCACTCCAGGGTCCAGATGGCGCACCTCATCCGCTCCATCGAAGCCGTGTTCACGGACCTGCAGATCCCGCGCGAGTCCGAGTGGACGCTGCGCGGCGGGCGCGCCGGCGTCGGGCTCGGCGCAGCGGCGAAGAAGGTCACCCCGATCTGGAACGACGAGCAGCTCGGCTTGCTCGACGGCACCGCCCCGCGGATGATTGACGAGCTGCCCCAGGGCCGCGCAAAGGTCGACGAGCGCGCCGCCGTCGTCGCTGAGCAGCGGCTTGAGCACCTGCTCGGCCCGAGCACGCGCGCGATCAGGTACGCCAACCCGGTCGAGGAGCACGTCCAGGCGGAGGAGGTGCCCGTCCAGGTGCTCGCCGTCGAGGACAAGGGGACGCGCGGGGTGAACGCTGCTACTGCCTAACCCAGGCCAGCCAAACCGTCCTTTGACTCTCGGTTTTCTCAGTTTACCTGACTCATGTGCTCTGCTACGCTGTTCGTAGTCCAATGTCGATCCGAACCGCCCAAAATGAATGGGTCGGGGAAATGATATTTGTTCTAAAGCGATCTGGATTTGTCCGAGACCTGCGTGCTGGACCACTCATTACTCACTACTACAGGGGCGTGTGGCAGGGTATTATAGTATACTGCCACTCGGGCTGGCTTCACAACGCCAGTCTGATAGCCGTCCGTGGGTTTGTCCGTTCATTTGGTGGATATTCGGTAATTGCATAAGTTAGTCTGCGACACAATGCTTCAACTGCAACGCGTTGAGAGTCGACTCCCTACAGCTGATGCACCAGAACAAGGACAGTCACGGTGCCGAAAATAAGCAGTGTATTCCTGCATGAGCAGCGAGGTACAATATCATTGACGATATTGCGTTCGAGTACATCGCCCTCAAAGAAAATAAAGGGCGTGCGGGGGGGTCAAACAGTATGGAATGGCTGCATCAGAAGAAGCCCGAGTGTGCCAGAAGACGTGCGAAGCTGGGTCAAACAAAATCGGGCCCTCAAACAAAATACCGTAATCTACAGCAAGTCCTCCGTCCGTAGCTTGGCACTGAACAGCCTGATGGGCGCTTCCACTCGCACGGCGAGACCATGGCCGGCTGCACATGTACAGTACAGTATAGCAGCGACAGCAGGAGATCGGGGACGCGAATGGGGGGGACCAGGGTATGCGATATTTGCGGTAATTACAGTATGAGCTGTTCTGCTTCAGGTGCCGCCCGACTGCCGTCTGCTCCCTGCGCTCCATCCGTTCCCGGCTCCCCTGGCTCTCGCTGCCCCCCCTCCCTTCCCAGCGCGACCCCATCAACCCACACCCCACCGGCCCTCTCCGCCTCCCACCGCCCCCCGCGCATCCCCGCCCTCTCACAAGCCTCTACAAACCCCTCCGGCAGCGCGGCCTTGACCGTCAGCCTGAACCGCTTGCCCCTCTGCGGGCCGGAGGTGTGGTACCGGGAAAGGGAGAGGAGGGAGCTGTGCAGCATTAGCTGTGGGAGCTCCCGCTGCTGCTGCTCGCGCTGGGGTGGCGGGCGGCTGAGCGGGCCCTTGCGAGCGACGGGCTGATGATGCGGATGCGGATGCGGGCCCGGGCGCGGGTGCGGACCGGGGCGGGAGAGCAGAGGGTCGTACGCCGTGTCGCCCAGAATGGGCGTGCCGAGGGATTGGGCGCAGTGCACGCGCAGCTGGTGGTAGAAGCCTGTTATGAGGTGCAGGCGGAGGAGGGTGAGGTTTTGGCTTGGCTGGGATAGGATGGGATGGGATGAGGGTTAGCTGTGGTGTGGAGGTGGGAAAAAGGGGGAAGTATCGGGAAGGTGGGAAGGAAGAAGGGGACGTACGGAATAGTCTATGACTTCCCACTGGGTGGTACACAGCGTCGGGCCTATGCGAACCTCCTCCTCCTCCCCCGGCCGTCTCCTCATCCTGTGCTCGCCGCCGTTCCCAGCGCCATCGCGGCTATCTTGCGGCGGCGCACACACCATACTCCTCCTCCCCCTCCGGCTAATCCACCCCTCGACCGACCCCTCCCCCCTCCCCTCGCGCGCCCCAACATCCCCCCTAACAAGCGCGAGATACACCTTGTCCACCTCCCGTCTCTCGAACGCCTGTGCGAGCGCGCGGGCAGAGCGCGGCGAGCTCGCGAGCGCGAGGCAGCCCGTGATCGGCTTGTCGAGTCTGTGTATGGGGTGGGGGGGCGTTGGGAGCTGGAGATGGGACTGGAGCAGGGGGAGGAGCTCGGAGATCGTCCCTGCCTGTAGGGCGCACGCACAATTCAAAGACGGTTACATCACAAAGTACGTTGGGACCACTGGAAGGAACACACCTGCAGCTCTTGCTTATTGCTCCCCTGGGCTACCAGCCCCGCAGGCTTGTTAACGACTACGAGCCCATGGCCGGCGTACAGGACTGGCACGGGCTGGCCGGAGGAGGGGAGGACGACGACGGGGTTGCCGTGCGGGTCTGGGGGGATACTCGAGGTCGTTGTCAGCCGGCGGAGGCGGGGCCGGAGGAGGGCGCTAGGGAGACGCGTCCGGAGCTGGGGGAGACATGACATGTACTTTCCACCTTGAGTGAGACGGTGCGAACACCGGCCTTCGACCCTGAAGACGCCCACGACCAAAAAGGCAACTCTCTGAACTTCTGCTCCCGCTCTGCCCTGGTCCTGCTCAAGTTGCTGCTCGACCGCCGCGACGACCGTTCGACGACACAATTCACCGGGAGAGAAAGCGGGCGGCATGGTAAGTCTGCAACTGCTCACAGCTGCTGCGGGTTGCTGACCAGATGTATGCAGGCGACCCTCCTCCGCACCCTCGCCCCGCGCCTCCCGCGCCGAGCACACCCATCGCTCTCCTCCACCAAACGGCACTACGACACCGCCGGCGCCTCCTACCCGTTCAACCCGCGCGCGCAGGTCATCCCCCCCCCGCCAACGCCCCCGACCCCGCAGCTCAAGAGGGGCGTAGGGCTGATGATGCACCTGCGGAACACGCTGCCCACCCCGCGCGCGAAGGAGCTCATCGAGGGCCTGTTCGCGCACCGCAACCCGGCCCGCGCACGCCCGGGGAGCATCATGTCCGTCACGCTCAAGCGGGCGCCGTTCAACTTTGCTGGGATATTGATGGAGGTCAGGCACAAGGGCGTCGATACCACGTTCGTGCTGCGCAACGTCGTGCACCGCACGGGCGTGGAGATGCGCTTCAACGTCTCGTCGGACAACCTGCTGTCTGTCACGCTGGAGCGGAACGCGGACGGGAAGGATATGCGCAGGGAGAGGCGGTCAAGGCTGTTCTACCTCCGCGACGACCCGACGCGGATGAACGCGATCAGCTTGGGGGCGAAGAAGCGCGCGATCAAGGAGAAGAACGACAGGGAGAAGGAGGAGAGGGAAAGGAAGGGCATCGGCAGGGGCGGGAAGCCAAAGATCGAGCCGGTCGCGCCGTTGAGGCGGTAGGAGCTCGCCTGGGCTCGTGGGTAATGACGTGTGGGATGCACGTTGTTGTGGGCGGGGAGGCGTGCATGCGGGAACTAGTGATATTGCAAATGCAATTGCAGTGTCAATGGTCGATGTATGCAGATATGGTATTCTAAGCCAAGCGCGCAACGCAACCACCGGCCGACTAGTTGGCCCACAAAACGGCCCTCCCGTCCGCGCCCACACTCACACACCAGCTCAACCTCGGATGCCACCGCACGCCGAGCACGCCCAGCCCCTCCCTCACCTCGTGCCCCCTGAGCACTTTGACGGGGACGATGCGCGGGTCCGTCATGAGGTCCGCGAAGACGGTGGCGTGGAAGATCTGCACGGTGCCGTCGTCGCTCGCGCTGGCGAAGAGGGGGTGGGCAGGAGAGAATGCAACGGAGCGCAGCGCCCGCGAGTGGTACCGCAGCACGCGGAACGGGCGCGTGCCCATCTCCAGGTCGAACCACGCGAGTTTGCGGTCGTACGAGCCGACGATGAGGTGCTCCCCCGAGGGGTGGATGGACAGGGAGGAGATCCAGCGCAGGCCGGGCGTGAGCGTGCGAAGCAGCTTTTGGTTCACTAGGTCGTATTGTCGAACGTATTTCTGGGTCTGGGCGCGTAAGGGAAGGGACGTGTTAGTGTTAGTGAGGTGTTATTGGAGAGGGTGGGAGGGGAAGGCGTACAGCAACGAAGAAATGCGGCTGCTTCGGGTGGAAGCTCACGAGCTGCACGGTCCCCTTGACCTTCCTGAACGGGCTCTGCGAGTGGTGCTTCGTAACCTGGTGGATCCACACCGCCTTGGCCGCCGCGTCGGGCGCGACGCTGGCGAAGTAGTCGCCCTTTGCGTGCCAGGCGAGCTGCTTGGGGTTTCCGGGGACGGAGACGGTGAGGATGTGCCCGTCGGCGAGGAGCGGCTTGGCTGAGGTCCATTTTGGAGCGTCGGGGACGGGCGCGGAGGGGGTGGCGAAGGCACTCGTGCAGTAGGTGTGGGCAGCGGCGCGCTGCGCGGGCGGGAGGAAGGGGGGGATGACGAGGTGGAGTGCGCCGGACCTGTGAGGGGGGCTCAAATCAGTTAACAGCGAAGGAACGCAAGTGGTGGACGTACACGGCTATTAGGAAGAAATTGTACTTCGGGCACCACTCGACCGCCCCGACGGGCTGGTCGCCGAACGTGCCCTCCCACACACACTTGCCCACCTCCGCCTCCCAGCACCTGACCACGCCCCGCTCGTCGCCCGTCGCGACCCACTCGCCGTCCATGCTCCAGCTGACGCAGCGCACGCGCGCCTTGCCCGGGTGCTCGAACACTACGTTCTGCGCTACGGGGAAGGGACGGAGCTCCTTCGGGCTCGGGAGCTTTGGGACCAAGGACTCGGGGTCGATGTTGAGCTTCACTCGCCGGACGCGCGGGGCAAGGTACAGGTCCAGCTGCCGGTCGAAGCGCTCCTTGACGAAGTCCTCGTAGGCCGGCACATGCCGCAGCGTGTCGTGCGATCGGGGCAGGTAGTTCTCCGGCCGGTCCTCGGGGTCCATGTCCTCCCACTCTTTCCTCTCCTCATCCGTCGGCAGATACTCCTTCGGCGGGTTGTACGACTCCGAGTGGGTCGGCAGCCTGACCTTCGGTGCGGGTAGCGGCGGCGGTCGGCGGGACGCCTCCGCCTCGTCTGCGGTGCTCCAGAGCGCATAGTACTGCGGCTGCTGGGCGGCCGTCACTGGCCCGTGAGGGGTGATCCTCCCCTGCCTTATAGCGCGGACGATTTTCATGACCTTCTTGTGCTCCCACTTGCTTGGGATGAATCGGCTCTTCGGCTCGGGCCGCGAGGTGAGCGGCATCGTCATCTCCTTCCCGGGGCCGGTGAACCACTCCACCGTAGGCTCGTACGGGTCGTAGTCTCCGTCGGGGTTTTCCGCGCGAGCCAGGCGGCCGATGAGCTCCAGTTCTTCTGGAGTGAGCTGCACCTGTGCGCCGGTCGACTTGTCCACTGCGGTCGACCACGATGTGGGGTCCTCGACAGTCGACAGGAACTTGTCCAGCTCGTCGCCCTTCGCCGGACGCATGACCCGCTTCCCACTGATATCATAACCAATATGCGGCAGGTCGTCGTACCAGTGCAGCGGCACGTTCCCAATGCGGTTCGGGTCCTCCTCTGTGCTCGAGTCACTGTCGTACACGGCGTCAATCTCGGGGTACACCTTTTTGGGGAAACCAGTGATGTCCGACTGGACAATTTTGGGGGCGCGGGGGTCTTCGGGCCGGTGTGTGGTGGGGTCGGACTCGTCTGGCTTTTCGGTGTATTTTGCGATGAGACGGGTTAGACGGGACTCCGGTGTTGCTTCGTCGTCTTCGTCGTCCTCGTCCTCTTCATCTTCATCGTCTTCTTCCTCTTCCTCCCCTTCTATATCATCCTCGCTGTCATATTCTTCATCCTCCTCATCCTCTTCCGTGTCACTCCCCAAATCCAGCTCTGGAAACGGCTCCTCTTCGCCCCCACTGCTCTCCTCGCCGTCACTCTCCTCCGGATCGCTGAGCGTGAGATTGATCGGTCCCAGCGCCGTCCCATCGGACTTGTCGTTCAAGTCGTCGACTTTTCTCTTTGTGCCATTGGCAACCGACGCTCTCGCGACCGCAGTAGCCATAGTGGTATCGAAGGTATCGCGGTAGGTAGACCTGCAAGGCCGGGCCAGGGTCTTCGCCCGCAAAAAGTCGCTCGCGGTTATTTGCGCACGCGCGGTGGCGTCCGGAGCCAAAAGTCTACTGCAAGCAACTTCACGCGCCCATCCAAGGGTCCAACCACCACCAGCCCGGTCCGCGCTGCACCGTCTCGCTCTCATCTCCCTCCTTCGCTGTTGTGTATTCGGTTCATCTAGGGCAGAAGAATGGCAGTGTACGGAGGGGACGAAGTGAACGCCATTGTGCTCGACATGGGCACGTACTCGACCCGCGTCGGCTATGCGGGCGAGGACATGCCCAAGGTCAACATGCCCGCCACTTACGGGTCGGTGCTCGATCAGGACTCGGGCAACTTCAAGCACTACGTCGGGGACGAGGGGGTGAATGTGTATAGGCCCAAGATGCGGCTGAGCAACCCGATGCGGGAAGGGATGAGTGAGCCGCACAATACAGTTCCCATATTGCCATGTTGGCTCATCAGGGTTCAGTCTACGAATGGAACGCGGTGGAGGACGTGCTGGACTACGCCTTCAACGACCGACTACGATGTGACACGGCGGACCACCCGATCCTCTTCACCGAGCCGCCATGGAACAACAAGCACAACCGGGAGAAGCTCGCTCAGATCCTGTTCGAGAAGTACAACGTGCCGGCGACGTTTGTGGTCAACAACGCCGTGTGCGCGTCCTTTGCGGCTGGGAAGGGCACGGCGCTTGTGATAGACGTGGGGCAGGATATCTCCTCTGTGACTCCTGTTGTGGATGGTTACGCCCTCACGAAAAGTGTGTGTTCGTTCCTTGATATGTGGCATCTTCTGAACGCTCATCAGGCATACAACGGCAACCGATCGGGATGTCCCTCCTGACCAACACGGCGTACATGACGCTCACGACCCCCACCCCGGAGCGGCCAGACGCGATCGAGCTGCACTCGCACCAGCTGATTGCCTCCAAGAAGCCGATGGGGTACAACGCCAAGCCGGTGTACACGCTGCGGCAGGACCGGCTGGCGAACGCGGATCAGTCGTGGCGGAACCAGATGGCGCGCCGGGTGGTCGAGGACTGGCTCGAGGTGTGCGGCGGGGTGCTGGAGACGACGTTCACCCCCGAGTGTGTGCGCCGTCTTTCTGCGTGGAATGCTGGCTGATGGGGAAACAGGGAGGCGGACAAGAAGGGAACAAAGTTCTACGAGTTCCCCACGGGCTACCAGGCGATCTTCAAGGGCAGCGAGCGCCTGCAGCCCGCAGAGATATTCTTCAACACCTCCGCGCTGAACCGGATCCGCGTACGTCTCCCCTTCATCCTCCCCTCCCCCCGCCCATCTGAGTCCTGGCAGGCGTACGGCCCCCCGCCCATAGCGGAGAACTACCCGTCTCAAGGCAGGATGATCCCCCTGCAGGAGGCGGTGCCGCTGCAGCACCTGGTGGCGCATGCGCTCGAGGTGCAGGATATTGACGTCCGGAGCAGCCTGATGCAGAATATGGTGCTGACGGGCGGGGGCAGCCTGCTCCCGGGGTTCCAGGAGCGGCTGCTGTTCGAGCTGCAGAACCTCACAAGAAATGTGCGTCCGGCTCCGGCCGGCCCTTGTGCTGTCTGCCGTTACCGCTTGCTGACCACGCGTACGCTGTGCAGAAAAACTACAAGTTCCACATCCCCACTACGAAGCACGAGCGCCGGTTCGGCCCCTGGATCGGAGGCAGCATCCTCGGTTCGCTGGGGACGTTCCACCAGCTGTGGGTGAGCCGAGAAGAGTGGAGTGTGAGTCGCCTTGCGCTATTAGCCTATGACCTTGACAATGACAGTGCGCATACTGATGATTGGTGCTATAGGAATTCGGCCCTGATATCCTGGCTCAGAGATGTAAATGAGGGGGGGTGGGGTATCTGTTGTAGAGTATGTAATGTGATGCTGTGATGCTAGCACGTATGAGTGAGAAGAACACGCCTGGCTCACGTGCTGCAGTGGAGGCTCGGCAGGGCTCATTACTTGCTGTCGGTGCCCTCTCCACTGCCACGACATGACCAACCATCGACATCTTAACGCCTTGTCTGTGCCACGCCGCAAATGCCTCGTGCCGCGTAAGAACATGTAAGAATGTCGTTAGGTGAGCAAGACGTCAACCCCGCGCCTGTCCGGGATGAGTCGCTTCGTCAGGGTCCTGTCCCGTCCGTCCAAATTCTGGCGGGGGCGGAGGTTCTGTCCGCGTTTGCCGCGTATCGACGTGTGGCTGCCACCCTCTCTCGACCTCTCCTCCATTCATGCAGTCATTCCAGAATCCCCCAGGAGCGCCAGGGCCGCCAGCCTGCGTCCGAACGCGGGTGGTTCAAGCGGGGTCGAAGGAACTTCGCGATGCAGCGTCGGGCGCGGAAACAATTGCGGCGGATGATCACGCAATTCGAACGCAATTCTCCGGCGGGTTCGACGAGGTCGCCGTGCCATTCATGGCGGATATATAAACGGGCAGGTCAGGGAGGAGGAGCACGAGTGACCACTACTGCCCCGCTGGTACCTACTCCACCCGTCCACCTTGTTCCATAACCCCCACCCCACCACAGCACACAACAGCCAGCATGCCCGCCCTCCGCCTTGGTAGCATCGCGCCCGACTTCGAGGCCGAGACGACGCAGGGGCCGATCAAGTTCCACGACTGGATCGGCGACAAGTGGGCCGTCCTCTTCTCCCACCCGGCCGACTTCACCCCCGTCTGCACCACCGAGCTCGGCGAGGTCGCGCGCAAGAAGCCAGAGTTCGAGAAGCGCGGCGTCCAGGTCATCGGCCTCTCCGCCAACGCACTCGACTCGCACGACAAGTGGATCAAGGACATCGACGACTTTGGCAGCAAGGTCTCCGGGCCCACCCATGTCGACTTCCCTATCGTCCGTCTCTCCTTCTTCCACCGCTTTGCATTGTAGGCTCATCCGCGCGCAGATCGCCGACCCCGAGCGCAAGGTCGCGACGCTGTACGACATGCTGGACGCGGTCGACCCGACCAACGTCGACAGCAAGGGCATCCCCTTCACCGTCCGCACGGTGTTCGTGATCGACCCGAAGAAGGTGATCCGGCTGACGCTCTCCTACCCGGCGCAGACGGGCCGCGACTTCGACGAGATCCTCCGCGTCATCGACTCCCTCCAGGCCGGCGACAAGTACCGCATCACCACCCCCGTCAACTGGCACAAGGGCGACGACGTCATCGTCCACCCGGGCGTCAGCAACGAGGAGGCAAAGACCCTCTTCCCGGGCTTCAAGACCGTCCTGGTGCGTCCATACGACCCCTTTCCCCCGCTTGAGCACCTGCTGACCCAGAGAACAGCCCTACCTCCGCCTCACCGAGGACCCCTCCGTCAAGGCGTGATCGCCCACTGTCACCCCCTGGGTCGCCGACATATGCATGGCCCTATGATACCGCTATCTGTCCGCTGAGGCTAGACAAGCCGGATTGTACGAAATAAGAATTGAATACACTGGGTTGCACCTCTCACGCGAGCTGTCGAGCGGGAACTGAGCCCCGCCTGCCGCAGCGATTCCGCACATACGCGCGTATGCGCTTGTGTTGCAGACGATTGAGCAGAATGGCTTCGCGTGCGTGCGACGAGGTACGCGCATGCTCAGCCGACGGCGGCGATGTGAAGCGCAGGATTGCCCGCTGTTTCGCAGTGTACTAAAACCATTCAGAACATTGTCAGAACGTTCTCGCGCTAGCTAGCACTCAAGGCGGCCACTACTGCATGCGAACGAGGAATGTTCAGACCCTGTGTAGGGGACAGGCGCCTAGCAGGGGCTGTTTGGACCGCTCAGGCGCTCCGGCGGCAGATGCTGCATGGGCCGGGTCAGTGTGCAGAGCGTGGTCACCAGAGCCTGCAGCGGCCACCGTGTCGCGCATCGCGCGCTCCGACTGCAATGGGCCGCAAACAAAGACGGCTGCCGGAAGACGTGTTCGACTTTCTGCATTTGATTTGATTTGATTTGATTTGATTTGACTTTCGTTTCGTTTCGTTTGCCTTTTGCGTTGATTTGGCATACATGTGAGACAGGGAATACAACACTCTGTACACGCGGACCCGCACCCCCGGGAGTCCCGGGCGCGGCGCTCGGACTAGGGTATGCGCTCAGACAGGCGGCCACTCGAGCTCCTCGCCGTAGTTGAAGTGCACCGCCTTGACAGCGGTGTAGTTGTCGAGCGCGTACTGGCCGAGCTCGCGGCCGATGCCGCTCTGCTTGAAGCCGCCAAAGGGGACGTTGTTGTTGAGGAGGTTGTACTGGTTCACCCAGACGGTGCCGGCCTCGAGTGCGCCCGAGACGCGCATGCACTGCTTGGCGTCGTTCGAGTGCAGGCCGGCGCCGAGCCCGTACGTCGTCGCGTTCGCGAGCGAGATCGCCTCCTCCTCGGTCTTGAAGGAGGCGAGGGAGAGGACGGGGCCGAAGATCTGCCGGCACCTGTCAGCACGTGATCACGGAGTGTGCGGGCATGATGCGGCTGCCCACCTCCTCCTTGACGATGCGCATGTTGGGGGTGACGTTTGCAAAGATGGTCGGCTTGACAAAGTAGCCCTTGGTGCCCTGGCGCCCGCCGCCGGTGATGACCTTTGCGCCGGCCTTCTTGCCCTCGTCGATGAAGCCGAGCACCTTTTCGAACTGGCCCTTGCTGACGAGCGGGCCGTTGAACGTCTTCTCGTCATAGGGATCGCCGACCTTGACCTGCTCGAACTTCTTGATGAGGAGCTGGAGGAAGGTGTCGTAGATCGTGTCCTGGACATAGACGCGCGAGCCGGCGGTGCAGTCCTGGCCCATGTTGTACGTGATGCCGAGGAGGCACCAGTTGGCCGCCTGGTCCAGGTCCGCGCTCTCGAACACGAGGTTCGGGCTCTTCCCGCCCAGCTCGAGCGTCACCTTTTTCAGGTTGCTCTTCGCCGCCGCCTCCATGATCTTGCGGCCCGTGAGCGTCGACCCGGTGAACGCGACCTTGTCGACGTCGAGGTGGTAGGTCAGCGCGTGGCCCGCGACGGAGCCGATGCCGGGCACGCAGTTGATCACACCGGGTGGGAAGCCGGCCTGCACGATCAGCTCGCACAGCATCAGTGCGGTCAGAGGGGTGAGCTCGGACGGCTTCATCACGATCGTGCACCCGCAGGCGAGCGCGGGGGCGACCTTCCATGCCCACATCTGGATTGGGTAGTTCCAGGGGATGCTGCGACACAATCAGCGATGGCTCTCCTCCGAGCATCCGGGCACGTACATCTGCCCACTGCAACGCAACGGTGGTCAGAGCGGTTCACAGGATGAGGGGAGGGCACACGCACCACACGCCGATCGGCTCGTGCTTCGTGTACGCCAGCTTCTGCAGGTCGTTCGTCTCGATCGTCTGTCCGTGGATCTTGTCCGCCCAGCCCGCATAGTACCTCAAGCACGCGACCGAGTCGCCGATATCAAAGTCCCTGTGCCAACCCGCATCAGCATGCCTATCCCCTTTTTCCGTTACAGCCCTGTGTGTGCGCACCGGGCGATCTTGACCGGCTTGCCATTATCGAGCGCCTCGACCTCGGCAAGCACCTGCGCCTGCTCCTCCATCAGGTCCGCGAGCTTGAACATGAGCTTGCCCCGCTCCGTGCCGGGGCAGTGCTTCCCCCACGTCGTCTTGAACGCCTGGCGCGCAGCGGCGACGGCGAGGTCGACGTCGGCGGCCTGGGCGGAGGAGACGGCGCAGATGACCTCCTCTGTCGAGGGGTTTACTGTCCTGCCGCGCCGGGCTGCGTTAGCAGGCGCGATGCTCGGAGGGAGGGAGGGAGGGGATGGGCGCACTGGAACGTCTCTCCCCCGACGGCGGGGACGAACTTGTTGTTGATGAACAGCCCCGTCGGGAGCGTCGCCTTGCCCGAGGGGAGGGCGACGGCGGCGCTGACGTCGGGCGTGCCGACTGCGGACGTGGTGGTGAAGTAGGTCCTGTGCATCGTGTGTGTACGAACGGTGGTGGTGGTGGTGGTGGTGCGGTACGAGGGGAAGACAGGGCGAGCAAGCTCAATGTGCATCCCCCGCTGGCACCCCAGTACTTATAGGATCCCCAGCTGTCCGTATGCGAGCTCCCCACCCGCAACAGGAACGTGGTCTAAACGCGGCGCAGACCGAACCAGGACGAGAACCGGAACCCTCGGCAGTCTCCCTGAAGGTGCGCGTGCGCGTCACTAGTACTCGGGACACTTCAGGACGTTGAGGACCTTCGGACAGAAGCTCGACGAGTGTCCGAACCGCGGGGGAGCGGGGTATCGTATCGTATCGCTGGACCGCCCGCGGCGCACTACGCTGCCTGGGGTACAGATTACGGCCCAATCCGGCCCAATCTGGGCGAGGGACACGATTGGAGTCGGGAATATTAATGGCAAGTAGGATTGGAGGGGGGGGGGGGCGATACGGGCCCTACGCCTTTCGAGGGGGTGGGGCAGGCTGATAGCCGAGCGCGGATCGGGCGAGTACTCAGGCTGGCTGGCGATGCGGGGTGGGGGGACGTAATGGATAGGTGTGGGTTAGGCTTTGTGGGCGTGTTCTGTTAGTCGGTGCACGCGCTGTGCGAATGCAGGAGTGTCAGTGTCTGGCGGTGCGTATTGGGCGTTGGGCGTTGGGTGTTGAGGAGAAGCGGGGGATGGGAATGGATGGGCTGGGATGGGATGGGCTAGTTGTACAGGTTGACCACGTGCGGAAAGGAACACGAACACGAACACGAACACAACGACAACAACAGTCCGCGAAAGGGCAGAGTCAGAGTCAGAAGCGGAAGCCGAAGCGGAAGCCGAAGCCAAGGCAGGAAATAAGTGGGAGGGTGGGAGGGGAAACAGATGTCCTTGACGAAACACAAACACAAGCACAGACACAAACACAAACAAACAAGGGAGAAGAAAAGTCCTCGTCTTCGTGTGCTACGAGAGGAACGAGTACGGAGTCCCAGGAAGAGGGCGGGCACGGGACAGTACAGTGCATCGTCCGTGCTCGATGCTGAAAAGTCACTGGCCAAGCCCGGCTACGCCTCGCCACACCCGGCGAGCGTCCTGGCGCCCCTCCCCGCGGCATCGGCGATATACTCGACCCTGGCGAACGTGCACCCTTTCTCCTCCAGCGCAGCGAGGAACATCTCCCGGTAGATGGGCAGGCCGAGCATGCCCCCGCCTAGGCAGAGCGTTGCGCGGGCGGCGGCTATGCGCCGGCCGTCGACGAGCGGGAGCGCTTGGTGTGCGAGGTCGCGCGCGGAGAGGCGGAGGACGCCTGCGGGGGGGTTAGCGGGGAAGGAGGGTGGGAGAAGATGGGACGGGACGGGACGGAGGGAAACGCACCCTTTGCCCGCTCGCAGTCGTACTCCGTTGCGCACTTGACGACTGCGCGGCTCAGCTCGGCGATGGCGAGCTTGCGCTGGTTGGCGGCGACGCTCGCGCTCTTGCGCTCGTCGAGCTCGTACACCTTTGCGAGCAGGCCGTCGGTCGTCTGCACGCCGAACTTGTCGCGCACGAGCGCGTGCAGCGCCGTCTCCGGCGCGCCAGAGTCAAAGTCCTCCACGACGGCGCGCAGCGCACAGCGGCCGATGTAGAACGCGCTGCCCTCGTCGCCGAGGAGGAAGCCGGTGCCGCCGCGGCGGCCGAGGTAGCGCAGCTGCCCGCCCTCGACGCCCCAGGCCAGGCAGACCGAGCCCGTGCCCGCGACGACGGTGAGGCCGGCGGTGCTCCCGTTCGTCAGGATCGGCGCGGCGAGCAGCGCGGCGTCGTTCTGGATGACGAGGCGGGGGCCGTAGGGGATGTCGAAGAACTGTGCGAGGGGCCCGGAGAGCGCGAGCGCGTCGCTCGGCGCGTCTACACCGGCTAGGCCGACCCAGACGGAGGCGAAGCGCACTGGGCTGCGGGTGATGGATGGCGCTGAGGGCCGGTCGACGACCCACAGGTGCGGGTGCGGGTCGCTGCCCAGCGGGGAGAGCCGGAGCGTGTCCGCTGGGTCGGGCGTCTTGGGCGGGGAGGGCGTGCGCGGGGGCGTGCTGAGCGCTGTTGCGGCCGTGCTCACGGTGAGGCTGTTGGTGCGGTTGGGAGGCGGGGCAGGGCCCGCGTCCTTCGGGTGGCCGTCGACGGTTCCCAGGCTCTGCCTCGAGATGTGGCCCGCGCCGCGGTCGTTGACGCGCTCGAGGTCGTCCCAGGCGGTGCTGGCCATGCAGTGCTTTGGCAGGCCTGCGATCGCGCGCTCGGTGGCGAGGATGAGGGCGGCGACGCAGTTGGCGAGGCCGACCTCGGCGATGTTGGAGGTGCCTGCGTAGCCGCGGGCGAGGATGCCGGCGGGGGAGGCGATGCAGCAGGATGTCTTTGTGCCGCCGCCGTCGATGCAGAGGTGGAGCGGGTGGAGGACGGGGGTGGGGGCGGCGGTGGGGGACATGGTGGTGGTGGTGGTGGTGGTCGGAGAGGGGGACAGGCAGGGCACGGTGGGGATGTGCTCGCTGTGGACAGAGTGGCAGAATCGTGTGTGGGGGTGCTAGCGTTTCAGGCCGGGCGGTGGGGATGGTACGTTAGGGATGTGCTGGACACGCCAGGCAGAGGCACGTACGGCGATGCACCGTGCGCGATGCACGGGGCGGCGCTGGCGGTGCGCACAAGATGCAAAGTCAGTCGTCCGCCCACGCCGCGGAGACCAGCGGCGTGTCCAGCGAGGGATGGACTCGCTCGCCCGAAACTCAACTCTACAACAAGAACCCCCTTCCACTTCCACTTCCACTTCCCAAGCGGCCCCTCGCCACCTACAAACTGCCGTATACCACACCAAAAACGAGCTTCGGAGCCGACCTGTGCCCACCAAGAATTGAACAGGAAAAAGGACGCGTCGAGTCGTGATTACTAGGGTAACCCGGCTCGCTTCGCTCATTGCATTTGGTCCCACCCCGACCCGTCTCTTGCGGTGACCGTCTTTTGGTGCCTATCTTGCAGTGCCTGTCTTGTGGTGCCCATCTGGCAGTGCCCATCTTGCATTGCCCATCTTGTAGTATGCAGTGTGGCACCTGTTGTTTGGTGCACAGTGTGGTACCTATCTTGTGCTGTCCATGCTGGTGGTGCCTGTTTTGTGGTGCTTGTGTTGCCCCACCTTGTGGTTTGTGGTGTGGTGCCTGTGTTGTGATTCCCATGTTGCAGTGTCTATGTTGTGGTGACCATCTTGCTGTGCCTGGAGTGCTGTCCCAAAGGGTTTGCTGTGCCCATCCTGCCTTGTGGGTCCTGGCCATCTCATGCAGTCAGGCTACAAAAGAGGAGAAGAGACCTCGATCTAAGAGGTGAATCACTCTGTGCAGTGGTGGCCTCAGGCTCTGTGCCATTGACATATATTTACCTCCTTCATTTGCCTCTCTACCCCTGTGTCTGGCCAGTGTGGTATACAATATACCAATCTCCCTTACTCTGACTGTATCCTCCTGGCCTTAAATGCCTTTTAGTCTCCAGTCTCCAGTCTCCAGTCTCCCCCATCCTGCATCCCATCTCCCATTTCCCAATTCCCAATTCCCATCTCTCATCTCCTTTCTCCCATCTCCCTCATTGCTAAAAGCTCTTTGCCAAGATTCTAACTTGCTCTTGCCCTTCATAATCTACCTTTTTGAGCCAAGATATCTCTGGTCTACTCTGACTGTATCCTGACAGCCTTCAATGCCTTCCAGTCTCCTGCCTCCTTCCCATCTCCTGTTGCCTGTTGCCTGTCTCTTGTCTCCTGTCTCCCGTCTCCTGTCTCCTGTCTCCTATCTCTTGTCTTCTACCCCTCATTGCCCCAATGGTTTTATTTATTTATTCTTCCCCAAATAACTATGTGGTGTGTACAGCTATTGGTGCACTCAGGTTAGGGTTGGGGTGTGGGGTTAGGGGTCAGCTATATTTACTTCCATTGATTTGCTTCCACTGATTTGCTTCCACTGATTTGCTTCCACTGGACCCCTTCCCCTGAGGGTGTGACGCGGACAAAGCCACGTGCAGCACGTGCTTTTCCCACGTGCGGGCCCTCACCGCCACAGCAACCCGGCTCTGCTTCCGCCGCACGCGCCCGCCTGCTCCTGCACGCGTCTCCCGCCTCCAAGGGCCCTGACCCATTCGATTCCCCCTTCTCATTCCTCATTCCTCATTCCCGCTCCCAGCTCCCACACCCCACTCTCACTCTGCTCTGCTCTGCTCTGCGTGGCTCCCTGCTCCTAGCTACCAGCCACCAGCCACTAGCCACCCCCACCGCCCACCCCCTGCTCCTGCTCACCAGCGGTGAACCGTAGGGCGTGTAGTTCCACGGAGATAGATGGCCCCCAACAGCGAGCGGATCCAGGCGCTGCTCGAGCGGTGCAAGCATCCCGGTGCGTGCGCATCCACATCCGCATCCACCCATACAGCATACATCTGCCTCTCTGGCTGGCTGGCTCGCTGGGTGTGCAGACGCTGATCCCGCGCAGATACGGACGTGAAGAGCGACGCGATCGCCAAGCTGCAGCTCGAGTTCGAGGGCGGGGCCGAGGTGCGCGTACTTCCCCACCTTCTCCCTCTTCCTGCTGGGAGCACAGTGGCTGACGACCCCCCAGATCCCCGACGCAGACAGCATCATCGCTACCTTCAAGCCCTTCCTGCGCAGTGCGAACCCGCACCTGTCCCTGTCGGTGCTCTTCGCGCTCCCGCCGCTCCTGCGCCAGCTGCACACCGAGCACACGCTGCGCCACGCGCTCCACGCCTTCCTCGCCCCCGGCACGGGGGGGCTGCTGGAGCGCATGGGCGACGGGAAGGAGCGGACGCGGGACGGGGCGCGCGAGGCCGTGCAGGCGCTGTGTGAGCGGTGCCTTGCGCTCGGGGGCGCGGGGATGAAGGGGAAGGGTGGGGCTTCCGGCGCTGGTGCGGGCGGGGGCAAGGGCGAGCAGGAAGCCGTGGGCGCGCTCCTCGAGCGGTTCCTCAAGGAGGGCGGGTTCGGGAGCAAGGTCCCGCGCACGCGCGAGGCCTGCCTGGGGCTGCTGACCGCAGTGCGCGCGGAGCACCCGGCGTTCCCCCTCCGCCCGTACCTCGCCCCGCTCATCGACAGCCTGCAAGACTCGGACGGGGCCGTGCGTGCCTGCGCGCAGCAGACGCTCGTGCGGCTGTTCGGGCCCCGCGCGGCCGTCAGCGACACCGCCCGCACGGAGCTGAAGAAGGAGGCCGGGAAGAAGGCCGTCAGGAAGCAGATCTGGGACCCGCTCTGGGCCCGCATCTGCGGCGCCGAGCCCGTCACGGACGAGTATATGGTCCCTGTCCCGGAGGGGGATGACGGGCTCGCCAGCTCGCAGACGAGCGAGTCGGGCGTGCGCGCGCTCAAGAGGACCCAGAGTCACGGCGCGCTCGCCGCCGCCGCCGCGGGCACCTCGCGCCCCCAGAGCAGGGTCGGCGACTCCCCCGGGGACGCCGACGTGCCCCTCGTGCTCGTCGCCTCGGCGCGGGACATGGAGAACGAGTTCAGCGCGCTGCTGCCCCCCTTCCAGGGCCGCGAGTCGGAGCAGAACTGGATGCAGCGCGAGGCCGCCATCATGCGCGTGCGCGGCATGCTCAAGGGCGACGCGTGGCGCCGGCTCCCGGACGCCTTCCTCGCCGGGCTCGCACATGGGTTCATGGAGGGGAGCTTGAAAGCGGTGCGTGTGCGTCTCTGGCGCTGCGAAGTGGTGTGCTGATCTCGAGGCAGCTCAATTCTTTGCGGACGACGCTGTCGTCCGTCACGTGCGCGCTGTACGCCTCGCTCGCCTCGACCCTGCGCCAGTCCTTCGACCCCTTCCTGGACGTCGTCTTCCTGCCCCTCCTGCGCATGTCCAGCCTCACAAAGAAGCTCGTCGCCCAGCTCTCCCAAGCTACGCTCACCACCGTGCTCGAGTCCACCTCCCCGCACGCCCGCCTCGTCCTCCCGGCGCTGTACGACGCCCTCGGCGAGAAGAACGGGGCCACGCGGCAGGCCGCCCTCGCGCACCTGCGCGCCTGGCTGGCGCTGCATGGCCGCCAGCCGGTAGAGCACTCCTCGGGCGCCCTCGACGGGCTCGACAGGGCCGTCAGGCGCGGGCTGGGAGACCCGAACCCCGTCGTGAGGGAGGAGGGCCGCAGGCTGTTCTGGGCGTTTGACAGGCTCTGGCCGGACCGCGCCAGGCCGATCATAGATGGCTTGGACGCGAACATGCGTCGCGGGCTCGAGCGCGCCAACCCGAAGAACAGCAACACCTTACCTGCTACTGCTGCTGCGGCTGGGCCCGCGCATGTCGCAGCGACAACACCCGTCGCAGCCGCCCTCCCTCCCGCCCCGGCGACCATCTCGGCGGGGTCGAAGACGGCGCCCACGACCCCCGCTGCGGGGCCCAAGCGGACCAGCGTGCGGGAGATGATCCAGATGCACCGCGAGCAGCTCAAGAAGGCCGACGTGGCCAAGCTCGGCGTCGCACCGGGGTCGACCCCGCCCCTGCCTCGCGCAGTGACCAGCCCGCCGGCTGTGCAGTCGTCGTCCAGCAAGCCCGCCCCGCTCCCGGAGCCCGCACCGCTCACGGCCTCCACCGCCTCCTCGGTCGGCTCCCCCCGCAGCGTCCGGGCCCCCTCGAGGACGGGCCTGTCGCCCATCCGGCCATCGCACATCCCCGCGCCCGTCCACGCCCGCAGCCCCTCAGTCCCGGACACGCCCACGCCGACGAAACCCCGAGCAGCTTCAGCACACAGCCGGACGTCCTCCGGCCAGGCCGTGTCAGAGGGCGGAGGACGGAGGGTGCGCTCGCCCCTGCAGCTCAAGCGGGCGTCGCTGACCCACACGACGTCCACGCCGAACACCAGCCGAGCGCCGAGGGGCTCTAGGCTGACCTCGCCCCCCGCGTTCGAGGACGACGAGGTGGACCTGACGGCGGCTACGATGCAGATGCCCGGAGAGTCGGACGAGACGCTGCTGCTCGCGCAGGGCATGCCCCTGCCCGGAGAAGGCGACGAGGACGAGACGTTCCAGCCGTTCGACTTCTCCCCCGCCCTGGTGCAAGCACGGCGCACCCCACCGCCCACAACGCGCTCCGTCACGGCCCCATCAAAAATCCCCATCTCGCCGTCCCGCAAATCGCACCACACCCGGTCGTCCCTCTCCTCCAACACCTCCAACCCGCTGTTCTCCTCGCCGCCCATCTCCTCGTTCTCCCCGAAGCAGCAGGAGCAGGTACCCCAATCGGTTATCGAAGACGCTCTGCGTGCCCAGGCCGAACAAGCCGAGTCCGCCGCGAACATGCTGCTGGAGCTGGTAGAGCCGGAAGAGGACCGTACTCAGATGCTGCGTGCTCCGCCTGCAGCCCTGGCCCCTTCAGGCGCATTGTTGAGGGAGCTGGGGGGCGGGAAGGAGAATACTGGCCTGCCCCGAACCCCCTTACCAAACCGCCAACGATCTGCTATTCGCCAAGCTGCAGAATCGTTCAAGGACAGTCCGGCGCACTCGCACGCAACCCCGGGTATGCTGCGTGCCTTGTCGGAAAGGAAGCACGAGGCTGGTTTGTGGCAGCGGAAGATTGCGCGTGAGTGACTGATACACTGGTTTCCAATCCACGCCATGACTGATTCGGTCAGCAGCCCTCAATGGATCCAAATTCTCAATGGAGCCAGAGGAGCAGGCTGACATACTCGACCTGGCTACGACCTCTCTGGCTTCTGGCACTGCGACTTCGGCCACTCTACGCGACATGGCTCGCATATGTGCCAGCAATCCTTGCGATGCCACCTCGCCTACGCCATCAGGCCTATCGACCATGAATGGGTTCCAAAATGTGTCCCTTCCCGAGATCTGGAACGGTGGCAAGGCGTTTGACGGCCTGTTTGACGCGCTGATGAAGTTCTTGGTTCCGGAACGGGTATGGCAGTGTTTTCTTTTGCTTTACCACGTTCTAACCGAACGTTCAGAATGGCGAACTCCTCGAGTTCGGTTTGGTGCTGCTGTGGGAAATGCTCGAAAATCAGAGATCCTTACTGGACGGCCGCCAAATGGAGATGTTCACCGCCTTGCTCAACGTGCGGTGGTGTAACCTTCCAAATGTGCTCCTGGCCACCAACGCCATTCGGGACGGCATCACCACGCAGTTCGATCCGGTCTTCGGAGTCACCCAACTCAATGCCTGTTTACGCGCATTTGTACAGCAGCCAGTCCCGGCATTCGCAACTGAAACCGCGCGATCAGCGACATATGCGTTTGGCCTAGTCGGCCTCGGAAAGTTCATAATGCGGCTACCTGCAGAGATCCTTGAAGACGAATTGCCGCGATTAAAGGGGCTGCTGTTGGCGGTGCGTTTGTACATGCAATGTGGAGGATGCCTGTCTGACCTTTATTAGGCCCTGACAGACAAGTCATCCGAAGTACGCGAAGCGGCCAGTCTAGCAGTCGTCGCTGCGCAACTGGTTCTTCAGGATGAGATTCACCTGTTTATGCTCCTTGACGGCCTCGACAACGGCAAGAAGAACTTGCTCATTTACTACTTCGAAAAGTACAAAATCCGAAGTGCAGACGATACCGTTACGCATACACATAGACGGCAAGGGTCCGGACAGGAACTGATTGAGAAGGAAATGAATCGACTGGATATGCGGGCAACGCCGCCCCGAACGAGTAACTTACGGCCTCAGGCTATTATTCCGACTTGACGCGTATCCCGAAATGGCAGCTTATGCGCATTGTTTGTAGCCTAGATTTTCTCCTTCACGGCTCTCACGAACGGTTCTTGTTCGTACTGTATTGCTATTTGAAGGTCGTACAGATTTAATACATTGCCAGGGTATCATCGGCAGAGGTATAGGGTGCATCGTGTTGACGCCCATTACTTTCTCGATCTCCCACGCTTTCGCCGTGCCGGCGCAGTCTGCATTTCGACACTTTCACGTTCCGCCTTTCTCTTGTGCGTAGGGGTCGGAGATGCCGCAGGGACAGACAGCTCGTTCGACTGCTGAGTAGTCCCTCTACGTCGGCCGCGTACCCTCGCGGCAATGTTGTCCACCACTTCTACTTTGACAGGCCGCTCCTCCTCAGTCGACACAACATCCTCCTGCTTCTCGGTTTCCGCCTCTTTCAGAGCAGCAGCGGTGTCAGGCCCTGGCGAAGAACTTGGCGCAGGCTCCGTCTCCACTGTCGGTGTTGATTTAAGCTTGCCCTGCACCCGTCCGTCCACAGGCTCGTCCATCGGCTGGTCCACCGCCTCTTCCACCAGCTCGTCCACCAGCTCGTCCACAGGTTCGTCCACCGCCTCCTCCACCGACTCTTCCACCGGTTCCACCGATGCCGCACTGGCCGAAGCCTGCCCCTCCAATTCCTCGCGTATCCTCGAGCTATGTATCGGTCTCGGCGGGGTATACCCCGGTATCCCCCCGTCAGCGACCCACTGCTCATACGCGGCCTGCCGCGCCGGACCAAGCTGCGTGTACCTTTCCTCGAGCTGCACAGGGCGTCAGCGACCGCTTCGAGCGTAACGGCAAGTATGAAGCCGATAAAGAAATGAACCTACCGACTTCTCCGTCCGCCCCGGAAAGAGGTGCATCATCTCTGCAAAGCCCAGCCTCAGGTTCTCCTTAGCGTCCACGAGCCGCCCGTCCTCCTCGTCCGCCCAATTCGCATCGGCCTTCTCCCGGTCGGCAGGCGTCATAAAGTGCCACCGCATGCGGCACTGCGTCCTACTGCGGCCCGGAACGCTCTCCGCGACGCGTTTCCAATCGACGGACGCGTCCTGTGCTTCGTTTCGAACGGCCTGGACGAGCGCGCCGTCTTCCACCGCCGTCCAAGCGCCCTTCCGCGTCGAGTCGTCGTCTAGCTGCTGCCACCGGTTGCGCGCCCCGCGGGCTGTACGCCCGTGGCCGATGTATTTAGCAACTGAACGCGTTCCTCGGTAATGAGTTCCAGTCGCGTAGAGATACGCGTAAACACGCACCTTTCACCCAGCTAGTCGTCCCGAACCGCGTAACGCCGTCCTCCAGCCTGTCGTCCTCCTCGTTCGTCCAAAACTCGCGCGGCCGATAGACGACGCTAGCGCGATACGTGCGCACACACTGAATGACGGTCCGTCTCGTCTGTGTCAATCCACCGTATCAACCGCAGCTCGCTTATTGGGTGATGCGAAAGAGCCCACCTGGAACTTCTCGTTATGCGCCGTGACGATCCCGTCCCAATCCAGGCCACTCTGCTTGTCGTCCCTGCCCCTCTCCTCCTTCTCTGCCAACTTCTTCTTCACTGCGTCAACGAGAGAGTCTCGCTCAGATTCTTCCCACTCGGCGTTGTTGATCGCCATGTCGTCCACTCCGAGCCACTGGATCCTGCACTCCGCGCCCGTCCGCTCAGGCTTGGCCATACTATTGTTCCTCTGAATCCGAGCGACGTTGTCCCACCGCACCTGATCGCCCCGCATCGCACGCAGCGCAGCCTCGCCGTCGAACGTCTTGAGCGCTTCGAGCGCGCTTCCACCGCGCGACTGGACATCGAGCATCAAGGCGCGGCGGAGCTCGGTTTGGAGCGAGATGCGCAACGCCGCACGCTCCTTTGAGCTCCAGGGCCGAGGGGTCGTTAGGACGCGGTGCTCTTCCGCGAGAGCGAATGAAGAGTGGAAGGGAGAGTCCTGATGCCGCTGAGCTAGGTATAGGTAGCATGGAGAGGAGGACGCACGTCGGCCTTCAGGTTGACCCATTTGCTCGGACCCACAGCGGGCAGAGCGCCCTTCACGAAGACGATCTCCTCGCCCTTCTCCTCAAAGTCCTCATCAGAGATATCCTCCACCCCATCCTCGTCCTTCCACCGCTGCTTGACAGCCTCGAGCTTCCCGACCTCTCCCTGCCTCCGTGTCAGCGCGCAAGCTGCGATGAGGATGAGGAGCGTACGCACCAGGAGGGACTCGACCGCCTTGAGCCTTGCCTGGCACTCTGCTGCAAAGTCGAGAATGTCCTTCTGGTGGTCCTTGTTCGCCGAGAGGGCGCTGTCGGTCAGCCCCAGCGCGGCCATGGTCGCATGATGGTGGTCGCGAGTGAGGGGGTGTAATGAACCCTGCCGATAAATGCGGCGCGAGAGCCCGGCGCGTCGTAGTGGAGGCACGAGCGCTTATGAGGCACATATGCATATATATAGAGATAATCTGTTGCGCATTACTCATGTAGTCCAATCCGCCATCGTGCGCTCTCCCACATCCCACTTCATCTCTCATACAGAAATGGCCGACCCCGCCGACCCCCGCTTCGTCGTCCTCGTCACCGTCCGTCTCTTTCCCCCCTCCGCGCCTCCCGAGTAGCTAATCATCTGGCACGCGCACTGACAGCTGCATGTCGACCGCTCCAAGCTCAGCGTCTTCACGCCCCTCTTCTACCGCTTCCTCGCCTCGAACCGCGCGGAGAAGGGCTGCATCAAGTTTGACGTCATCGTCTCCCCGTCCAGCGAGGAATGGACGATGTACGAGGTGTACACGGACGAGGCGGCGTTCAATGCGTGCGTGCATGGGCCTTCTCCCTACCCTGGCCGCTTGAAATGGGCGAGCTGACATGCCATCGGTTGCCGGTGGGGTAGGCACTGTGACGCCCCGCACCACGTCGAGTTCCACAAGATAGCGAGGGACGCAGACGACCCGCTGTTCACAAAGGTGCGCATGGGCCGTACATGCGCTATGGGCCGGGCTGACGCGAAGGTGTGCAGCCGCCGACCGTGAGACTCGACTATAAGCCGCTCGCGGGCGTGGAGCTTTCGTAGTGTGCAGTGTGCAGTGTGCAGCGGATATGAGCAGAGGGCGGGCGGCGGCAGTGGCCGGACATGGACTCCAACGTGGGACGAACCATGCCAGAGCGTGCACAGGACAGCGCAGCGCATTGTGTAGAAGCGCATCTACAAGGACTGGCACGCAAAGCCTCTGTAGACGCACCATGTTTGGAATAGAATGGAAGTGACAGATCTTCCCCTGTGCCCATCCTGAGCTCCCTTCACCGTCACGCCCACCCCGAAGAGCAGCATCACACATACCATTGAATTGCGTGCGGATAGTGTACATTGCCTTGCATTAATTACGTTGCGTTTCGCTTCGCCTCTTGCAGTCATCAGGCACCCATCAAGCCAACGCAGCGGCTAGTAGTACCCCACCGCATGCAGCACCCCGTGCGGATGCCGCTCCTGCCACGCGGCGAGGATGCCCTCCATATCCTGGTCCAGGTCGTCGGAGGCCTCGATCTGCCCGCATCACCCATCAGCACCTCATTACCAAAGGGGAAGGGAAGGAGAGAGGGCGCACCGCGCTAGCCAGATCGAGGATCGCCTTGCCCGCAAGGAGCGCCTCCTCGACATTGTCCTTGATCTCGATGTTGATAATGTGTACAGGGCGGTTCGTCTCCCCGCCCCTATTGAGCAGGTCTGCCAGCACCGAGTGAGCCCACGCTGATGTTGGGATGGGGGGCGGAGGGACGCACCATCGCACACCGCGTCGAAGCACCGCTCCTCGCAGGTGATCACCACGTCCGCCATTGTCCGTGTCTCCTGCCACCGCTCGGGCGCGCGCTTGATATGTCTGTTCCGGTCGATCATCTGCAGCACGCCATTGGCGGTATACCTGCCGCCCCGACAACGCGCAATCAGCACTGTGCTCTGTCCCGGCTAGGAGCAGGCAGACAGGGAGGGGACGCACAGCCGCGGGTCTTTGCGGACCAGATCCTGGTATATCTCCTCGTACGGCGTGCCGAAGCCGTAGATGTTCGGCTTGTCGATTGACGGCCCCGGGAGGCGCACGGCCGTGCCGGTGCCGGAGGAGATGACGCGGAAGTGCGCCTGGGCGAGCACGTTGTGCGCTTCCATTGAGCGGTTCTGTGTGTGTACCGTCAGCATCATCAGCAGTATTGGGACGGGGGGCGAAGAGGGAATAGAAGAGTGCAGGGAGCAGTGGGAGGAGGGAGCGGGAGACGCACGTTGTTACTCGCGCATACAACACAGAACAGCGGCCGCGTCTTCACGGGCGGGCCCTCATTCAGAGGCTCCGGCGTCCCCGGCGCTATGGGCGGCTGCATACCCAGCCCCGGACCCGGCCCGGGCGCGTTGGGTGGCATTCCCGCCTGCGGTGCGACGGGCAGTGGCCCGGGTACGCCGGGCTGGTGAGCGTGCGGCTGGGGCGGCGGGGCGGGCGTGTGCGTGGGCCCGAGCCGGCGACGCGGGTCACGTCGGGGGTCCATGTCCTTGCAGTTGCAATCAGTACTGTGTTCGCTGTGTCACAGAAGCAGGAGGAGGAACGGCAGCACAGGCAAGCTCAGAAGTATCTGTGAGTCGTCCATGACGCCCAGCCGCCCGCGAGCCGGTTGTCCGCTTGCTTGAAATGCATGGGGCGGGCAGGGGGCGTATGTGGGGGTGTCTCCGATTCCACTCTGTTATTAATCTTTGCTCGCCTGCGCTTCTGCTCTCCCAGTGACATTGTAAGAGGGACTTACTGATTACTAGACGTGCAGAGGACGTGCAGCAGCAGAGGATGGTCAGTGCTCTCTCAGGGTCCGCCGGTCCAAACCACACTCACAATTTGATCCCGCTGTGAAGAAGTCACACAGGCGCGTCCCTGGTCAGTGAGCGCTTGTCTGTGACTAACCGCCACCGCTCACACCTCCCCCCTCTGCTCCATCTCAGCTAGAAGGACGATGTCGCTCGCTGACGAGCTTCTGGCCGACTTGGAGGACCTGGAGGACGGCCCCCAGCTGTCGGAGGAGAACTCGCCTGCGCCTGAGCCGGTGCGGAACGGCCACACGAACGGCAAGGGGAAGGGGAAGAGCGTCTCCTTCTCCGCTCCTGGGAAACGGAAGCTGGAGGTGGACGACACGGATGTGAAGATGGAAGAGGACGAGGAGGGCTCCGATGGAGAAGAGGACGAGGACATGAAGCCTGCTGGGTTCGACGATGGCGACCTCGGCCAGGGGCTCGTGCTGGACGGAGGTGTGCAGCCCGCGGCGGAGCTGGACAGCGAGGAGGTGGACAAGATGGAGCTGGAGGGCGTTGCGGACGTCACGAGCGTTGCGCACCTCGAGAGTCAGCCGCGGCTGAAGGAGATCCTGCAGGTGTGTTCGCCTCCCACTGCCGCGTTGACCTGCCGCTGATGACTCTGCGCGTGTGCAGAAAATCGACGAATACTCCTCGCGGCCCGCGCCGTCCGAGGACATGTCCCAGCTGCCCGTACACCAGAACCCGGAGTACCAGCTCACCGTCTCAGCCAACAACCTCGCGGTGGACGTGGACAACGAGATCCTGATCGTGCACAAGTACATCCGGGACAACTACGCGCCGCGGTTCCCCGAGCTGGAGCAGCTCGTGCCCGACAGCTGGCAGTTCATCAAGGCCGTGCGGGCCCTGGGAAATGCTGAGGATATCGGTGCGGTGGACTTGACCGCTGTTCTCCCCCCCGCGGTGGTGATGAGCGTCCGCATCACGTACACCACCACCGCGGGGACGGTGCTTCCCGACGCGCGGTGGAAGGCCGTCGAGCGGGCGTGCGACCTCGCAGACAGGCTCGAGGCGGCCCGGGTCAGGATATTCGACTATGTAAAGTCGAGGATGAACATCATCGCCCCGAACCTGTCCGCGATCGTGGGCACCACGACGGCCGCGAAGATCCTCGGAGTCGCGGGCGGGCTGGCGAATCTGGTCAAGATGCCCGCGTGCAACTATCATGTGCGTTTTCTTCGCTACGGGCAGGGATCTCACTGATACTGGCTGCAGCTGCTCGGGGCACAGAAGAAGATCGCCGCGGGGTTCTCGACTGCGACGCAGAACCGGCACACGGGGTTCATCTTCCAGTCCGAGATCGTGCAAGAGACGCCGCCCGACCTGCGGCGCAAAGCCCAGCGAACGGTAGGCGCCAAGTGCGCGCTGGCGGTGCGGATGGACCTGGAGCGTGCGTACCGGGACGGGTCGTACGGGCACAAAGTGCGGGCGCAAGTGGAGAAGCACCTGGAGCGGCTTGCCGAGCCCCCGCCGGCCAAGGTCGTCAAGGCGCTGCCTGTGCCGAGCGAGGGCAGCAAGAAGCGGCGCGGGGGCAAGCGGGCGCGCAAGGCCAAGGAGGCGTATGCGATGACGGAGCTGCGCAAGCTGCAGAACCGGATGGTGTTCGGGCAGGCGGAGGAGGAGGCCGGCGCGTTCGACGAGACCGTCGGCATGGGCATGATTGGCAGCAGCGGCTCGGGCCGCGTGCGCGCGAGCGCTGGCGAGGAGAGGAGCAAGGCTAAGATGTCGAGGGCGAACAAGCTCCGCACAGCTACGCTCACGAATGCGGCCAAAAGGAGCATGGGCACCAGCGGGACGGCCACCAGTCTCGTGTTCACCCCTGTGCAAGGCTTGGAGCTCATCAACCCCGCGCTTCAGGCGCAGCGCGTCAAGGCCGCCAACGAGAAGTGGTTTGCGAGCGGGACATTTACGTTTGTCGGGCAGAAGGGGGACGCCAAGTAGGGTCGCGCGGCAAGTTCACTGCGGCACCGCTCATCGGCGCTTTGTGAGGCGCTTCGGGTTTATCGGACTGGGGATGAGCGACATGTAATGATAATATGTGCTTGTACCGTATTTTGCGTCTATGGACCGGCGCTGCAACAATGGGCGCTGGTTGCTTTGCCTGCCGGGATCAAGCCCGGCATTTTGATCACATTTGCCACGAAACGCGACCGTACAAGCCTCTCAACCCGTATCAGTCCTCGTCAAACTCGTTCTCCGTTGAACTGACCCTCATAACCCTCACCGCCTAATATTTTCCTATGAACACAAAACCTTACTAGGTGCCTAACCGACCAACTGAAAGAAAACGCGGAAAATCTTGCGGAGTAATACCATAATCATGCTACATATGCTTCGGGTTTGGAGTACCGAGTGCACAGGACCGAGGCGGCGGGGAGGATGTTGGGGTGTCGCACGGTGGGTAGGTGAGGTAGGAGGGAGAGGTAGAGCGTTTACGCCATGGCGACCTCGGGCAGCGGCTCAGAGGCGGCAGTTGCGGCCGAGAGCGCGGTCCGCTTCGTCTTGTAGTCGCGGATGGCAGACCGGATGGCGTCCTCGGCGAGCACTGCGCATTTTAGTCAGAACTTCAACCAAGGAGGGTGTATCAACCGAACGCACTGGAACAATGCAGCTTGACGGGCGGGAGGGAGAGCTCCTTTGCAATCTCGGTATTCTTGACCTGGCCGGCCTGCTCGAGGCTCAGGCCCTTAATATGCTCTGTCACGAACGACGAGGAGGCGATGGCGGAGCCGCAGCCGAACGTCTTGAACTTGACGTCCTGGATGATCCCGTTGTCGTCCACCTTGATCTGGAGCTTCATTACGCTTTAAGGAAATGTTAGCAGGTGGAGTGTGGAGGTAGGGAGCGCGCGTACTCTCCGCATGCGGGCGAGCCGACGAGCCCGGTGCCGACAGTAGGGTCGTTCTTGTTGAGGGAGCCGACCTGTATGCGGCCGTCAGCACGGTGGATGGGCGAGGATGAGGAAGACACGCACGTTGCGCGGTGACTCGTAGTGATTGATAACCTTCTCGTGGTACGCGCGCTTCGCGACCTGTGCGACGGCGGGTGCGCGAGCGACAGACGGGCCGGCGACGACGGGGCGCATGGATGTCCTAAGGGCTGAGCGGAGCATTGCAGACATTTTTGTTGTCGAGTGGGTTGGTTGTGCGGGTGAGGGGAGCAGGAGGTGGTCGTGCAAGGGCAAGAGTCAGCGGGTGTGCGCTCGGCGGGGCTGGGTGGTGTGAAGTGCAGACGGTGACGGCTGCAGCGGGAGCAAACCGAATCCACGCAAAGCCGAGGACTTGGAGCGCGGGCGGGCAACTCCGCCCTGCTTCCTTCCTTCCTCGCCCTTCCTCAGGGCGACTCGGGTCCACCGCCACGTGCGATGACACTTTTCTGCTCCCGCTACAGCCCCTTTGATCCCGCCTCTATCTGACAACTCTATCTCCGACGCCTGCCGCGAGCTGACGACCACCGGCTCGGCATAACGCGGTCCGGCGCGGTGTCGGCGTCAATTTGCAAGTTGCTCGATAATAGGAACTCATTTCAAAAGTGCTGCGGACGGTGATCGTATGCCGCGAAGTCCCCGGCATGGGATACGCCAGCAAGGCCCTGGTTCAGCCTGATCCACGGCGTCGTCGGCGTGCTTCCCGTGTCATGCTTTGGGGCCCTGATTTGTTCTGTCAACGAGGGAGGGGCCTCAGTCAGCCTGCCGCGTTGCAAACGGCTGTCAGCCCTTGCTGTCATGCACAGTAGGCTATGTGGCATAGGCCGTATGGTATTCAACATGGTACAACCACATATTATCCTTACCCGTCATGTAACAAGTCCTATAAACCCGAACTACCTCGTAAACCACCGATGAGCAGTGTCCGAGTGAACCGCACGCGTCCCTACGTCGCGTCCTCGTTCTGCCCCGTAAACGTAAACGCCCCACTCGCGAACCACTTCTCGTTCGCGGCCTTGACCCTGCCTGGCGTGCGGGGTTCACGCCAGGGTTGATGAACCCCAGCCCCTGTACAGGCGTGAACACGAGTCAGAATGACAGATCTCACAGATTGCTCGAATAGAACGACAAGTTGTCGAATGTTCCTCCGGAGAATCGGGGCTTGTCAGTTGGAGACGGTATTGCCGGGTCCAGACACAATCATCTCGTAAGCCATCGGGATAGGCAGGACCGCGGGGAACATTCGGACTTTCTGGAGAGGACGATCAGTAGATGCGGGTTTTCTTAGTCACAAATCGAACTGACTTGACGTCACACACCTTCCTCCAGGAACGTTCCAGGGCTGGAAGGGGGGCAGTCCGGCCAGGCATCTTCCCACGCAAGAACGTCGTCGCTCAGCCCTTGACGTTCCACCTCCTCCCCTGCATCCGGCCCCTCTCCCAGTTCACCACCGGCGCCATATCAGCGACGCTACGCGGTGGCAGCCCGAACGGCGGTGGCATGAGTGCGGCCTCGCTTCCCGCCCTGCTCCCGCCAGGCGTGCCATTCGTATGGGGCAGCGCGTCCGACTCGTCTTGCAGCGACTTGATGAGCTTGCGCAACGAGGCCTCGGCAAGGTGCGACTCCTCGACTTGCTGGTTCAGCGTGCTGAGTGAGGTGGCGCGCTGCTCTGGCGGAGCGCGGGAGAAGACGTAGGTGTGGGTAGCCGGGAGCGGGGGGACGTGCGCTGGAGCGTACGGGAGGAGCAGTGCTGGCTGGTCGGCCCCGTCGAGCGTGTCGAGCGTGGGCTCTGGCGGTGCAGGTTCCTGCACGTCGATCCGCACTCCTACTGGTAATCCGTAAGCCGCTGTGGGTCCCTGTCGGCAGTTCGACGCACCGGCCCGCTCCTGCCCCCTCCGCGCCTTCACAATCTCTCCGAGAGCTTCCACCCCGCCGCGTATCAAACCGTCCTCCTCGATCACCTCCCACACGTCGAGCGCATTCGCCCTCCCGCGACCAGTCCCCTCCGCACGCTCCTTCGCAAGGTCGAATATATCCTGGACCACTTTACTCACAGCTCATCAACGCACGTTGTGAAGTTGTAGAGACAGGATACGTACAATGGATGACCGTCTCCTCCAGCCACTGCACTGCGCCGCTCTCGACGTGGGTGAACCCCGCGGCGTCCAGCTGGGCGGCGATGACAGGCACGAGCGCCGCATTGAGCAGCTCAGGAGTGATGGGGACAGGTTCGACGGGTGGAGGCGCGGGGAAGGGTATTGGTCTGGCGCTGCTGCTGGCGGTTTGCGCCGGTTGACTTGTGGACGCCATAGCGCTAGGTAGTCGATGGGAGATGGTTGTAGGAGGGGTCGCGCGCCTGAGGGACGGAACGGAGCCTATTGTAGTATCACGTGACTATCGTCGTGTGCTGAGGATATTCCCATGTTCTACGCCGCTGTTCTGCCTGAAAGCTGTCTCATCGGATCTTTCAGCAGTGGTCTGACATGGTGTAGACCAGGTGACCTTTATGTCTCTGTAATTTTTGTCGTCAGGCGTTAACTATCAATAGCACGCTCTGCATGTGACCAAGTGCACTGTGATGCGAGAATATTATTCCAGGAATTCTGGACTTCTACTATTCCGCTGGCAACGCCACAATATTTTTCCTTGGGTTTGGTGGTACAATAATCTTCTTCAAAGTCTAATAGCTCTATGTCTTGTTCACGCGGCCCGACAGGCAGAACGCGCTGGGAACGAAACGGAGGATTTTCGGAAGGTAGCGCATGGGATAATTACAAATGGACCATTTTCTCATGCTATAAACCCCCCGCCAGTACTTAAACGAGGTCCCTTCGACAATTTCCACACTCCAGCAAACTCCTACAACGCCCAATTATGAAGGTCGCCTCTGTCGCTGCTACGATTTTCGGGCTCGTCGCCTCGGTACTCGCGACCCCGCCGCGCCTGGGGGGTGTCAACACTGCAGGCTATGATTTTACCGTCAGCACTGATGGATACGACACTCTGCCATATGGTTAGTGAATTGTCCCAGGTTTGGTGCCCGAGACTGATCGGAGCGTCCCGCAGCCCAGCCTCCACTGTACCAGTATCCCTACTTCTCGCTTGAGGGTGCCAATCTGTACCGTATCCCCTTCGCCTGGCAGCTGGCAACCCCGACACTCGGTGGACCGCTGAACATGACCTGGCTGGCCGAGTATGACCAGAACGTTCAGGCAGCTCTCGCAACTTACGCCTTTGGTGAGCCCCTTTCGTCCGCGGTGCAGCGAGGTTGAACCCAAACACTCATATTCTTCAGTCATTGTGGATGTAAATGATTCACTTAATTCTCTCGCTATGAACCTTCTGATAGTATTTTATCTCAGGTACACAACTATGCCCGCTGGAATGGCGAGATTATCAACCAGGTAATGCGAACTGTGCTTCAGGATTTGCTTCCGTGTTGACGGAAATTTAGGGTGGCCCGACAATTGAGCAATACGCGAGCCTGTGGTCTCAACTCGCTGCTTATTACAAGGACGAGGACCGTATTATTATTGGGTTAATGAATGAACCACATGGAACGCCGTGTTCGCTTGCATTACGGGTCTGTTAACTAATACTCTCGAAAACAGACCTTCCCGACAATACGTTGTGGCCACCCGCGGTTCAGGGTGCTATCAACGCGATTCGCGCCGCCGGTGCCACCACTCAGTACATCTTGATGCCTGGAAGCAACTATACTTCGGCCGCAGCCATGCCCACCGTTATGGGTCCTCTGCTTCTTAACATTACGGATCCCGCCACCCCTGGCTCCACGGAGTTCCTGCTTTTCGATGTTCATCAATATCTCGATTATGACAACTCCGGTGAGGCATCCCTTAAGAGTTCCAACCTAGCTCAAAAGTTTAATGGGAGACACAGGCACGCATACAACCTGTGTGACGAATAACACCGAAATTCTCTCGACCCTTGTTACGTGGCTCAAGGCTAACGGCGGAAGGCAAGCCATTTTGTCCGAAACCGGTGGTGGAAGGAACGATTCGACCTGTTATACCAATCTCGGTGAAGAACTTGCGTTTGTTAAGGACAACTACCCTTACATGGTCGGATTCTCTACCTGGGCAGTACGTGTGTTCTTGCAAGAAGCGGTTTCCACCCTCTGATTCAATCTACAGGCGGGTGCTTTCGACACTACCTATATCCTGTCGATGACGCCTACCAACGGAAACACTGATGCTCCCTGTGAGTAGAATCCGCAAATGTCCAGCTCAATCCTAACAGCCTTTCAGTGTGGGAATACGCAGTGCGCCCGAACTTGCCCGCGCCCACCTACACCTGATTGGGAGGGAGGGAGGAACGTTTTTCCCACCCATCCAACCAGTCACTCTGAATGGAATAAGCGTAGTTATGGACCGCCAATGTCTGATATTCCTGGAAAGAATTAAATGACAGTGATACGGTCATTGAAATTCACTGTTGAAACTCCATAAACACGGCCGAAAGTCGGGCGCTCAGTCCTTTAGATACCCCTACGAGACCTAAGATGTGGCTAACAGAAAGTGCCCTGTCGCGGTTTCCCGTCAACCCAGCAGTACCTAGCACGGCTTCCGCCACATCTGCTACGCGTTTGTCGCCTAGGTCCTGCTGTCTTTCATTTTCGAGATCACGCCGCTCTCTCTAGCGGAGCAAATCCTTGAATCAGATGGTGCCTCCGTTGCTTCATGGCGGGTTGCCGTGAGCTCTGTAGCCATGTTGTCTCCACGCTTATCTCCGTCTACTTGTTCAGTTGCCACCAACGGCAATGAATCGCCGCTCTCTTCGGCTCTCATTTTGCCTGGATTCGGCAATAGCATTGAGTGGTCCAACAGTCCTTAGATGACTTTGTCTTTCGTATCCCAAACGGATGAGATAATTGAGTCGTAGAGGCAAACCGGTCCCATGCATTGCAGCAGCACTCTACAGGTAATCTTTTATCTCCTCTTGCGTGAGCTTGCGGAATGTAGGTACAGGCCGCCCATCCTTCATCTTCAGCACGTTGTCCTGCGGCACCGTAATGACCCCAATCTCAAGCGTCTTCTCCGTCATCTGCCCCTCGAAACCCTCCTTCAGCGTTAGAAGCGCGGTGTGGATCGCATCCTCCAGCGAGATGTCATCGTGGTACCGCTTTTCCAGGAACGTCTTCGCGTTGACCATGTTCTTCCCTATTGCGCTCGCCTTCCACGCCCAGAACGAACCGGAAGGATCGATCTGGTAGAGCGAGGGTCCACGATGATCGTCCCACCCAGCAACCAGCAGCGATACACCGAAAGGCCTCACACCACTACGAAGCCATTAATAAACCTGCATTACCCTGGGCCCACGTCACGTACCCAGACTGCGTCGCCTCCTGCATCACGGTCGCAATCTCCTGCGCGAGCACCTTCGCCGGCGGGTACTCGCCATACATCTTCCAGTACGCCTGCGCGCTCTTTCTCGCCTTCCCAACCAGAACGCGGAAGTCTGGCCCCATACCAGAGTATACGATGCCGATATTCGGGCAGATGACGGACACCTTCTCGATCATACTGTCGTCGATCAGGATGGAGGATGCCTTCTTCTCGGTCGCGATGACGATGCCGTTTGAAGCTGGCGCATGGTCAGCGATCAGACAGGCAAGTGCTGCCCAGAAAGCTCACCCTTAATCCCCAGACTCGTTGTTCCCTGCGAAACAGCAGCAAGGGCATGCTCAATCTGCACAAGCTTGCCGGAGGGGTTGAAGGTGGTGAGCGAGAAGCTGGGCCCATGCATCAGTCGATGGTACGGGTCCATTGTGTATCTCACATACCTGTACGCTCCGCCGCTGCCTGCTCCGTCAGCCATGGTATTCGATTAAAAGGACGGTGGAAAGAGGAATAGCAGAAAGGCGGTTAAAGGGAGAGAAGGATGTATGCGCGTCGAGCTGGGCGGGGAAGAGCGCCTGCTGCTCAGGGAACGACGCGTAAGTGGGGGAACTTTTGGTTCCGCGCAACGCGCAAGCCCGATCACCGGCCGCATTCGGTTGCCACCGCGGCGTTTGGCCGGCTTTGATCCCTTCGACCAACCACCACTAGATGGATATCACCGCCGTTCCACAACTCGAGCTGGAATTTGGGTTGGAGTATGACCCGAGCCCGTACAACGAAGATGATTTGAGCGAGCTCTATCATCGTATTCACGAGCTGGATGAAGGTGAACTCGTATTTCGGAACAACTTCAAAAGCGCCCTTTTTCTGTATGTTCGCCACACATGAAATTACACCCTTCTGACCAGAAGCACAGCGTAAAGGAATTGGGAACGTATGCAGCCGACATTGTATGGCAACGACATGTTATATCGCACGAATCTCGTCGAAATGCATTCGTCAGAGAAAAGCGCATCTCTGCGAGCTTCTCCGAAGTGGAGCAGATGCGCTCGAAACTCATTGACCTTGTCCGGGCCTACAAATTTCCAAACCTCGTCATGGGACCTAACAGACCTGACTGCAATGTCACTCCCAAAGTGATCACTCTCGTGAACGTACTGAAAGGCATCATGGATCAGGAGAAGAACAACTTCAGGGCCGTCATCTTCGGTCAGTGGTTTTGCATGGTCCTCTCTCCAATGCTAACAGTTTCCGACGACTATTTCTTTTAGTACACTCTCGTACTTCTGGTAAAGCACTGTCCGACATTTTGAACAAGCTCTCTCCCATGCTTCCAGGAATGAGAGCTCGAGCACTGGTCGGCATAGGGGCAGCAGTTTTCGACCCGAATGCGGACCACTTATCCAAGGGACAAGCCACAGTTCAGTTCCGCGATGGCACGATCAATACATTGATAATGACAAGTGTTGGATATGATACGGAGCTGCCTCGCTACAGCATTGGCATTCTATTCGATGCATTCGATGGCCTATCTGCGATCACCCTGGTACGCACGGTCGGCATACTATTATCCATCTTGCTAACGCTTGCAAAGCAAGAATCTAATGCTCGCAAGGGCGCAAAAGTACTCCTCATCCTTACCGAGAAAGGAAATCAGAGGGATATGCGCGCCCTTGCAACCCATTCAAGGAAGCGTAGAAGAGAAAGTATATCAAGCGTGTCCAGCGAGAGTCCCTTCTCCCGGAATCGATCTCGCACAACCGACAGCGCAGATGAGGAGGAGGACGAGCGACCGTACATTGTTGTCCCTGGATCAAGTACTGCAATGAGCGCTCGCGTATACCCTGAAGAAGCGCCTCAGCTGCTCATGCGATACATTTCGATCAAAGAGAAAGCTCCGCTTACGCTCAACGCCGAATATCGTGCCGTCGATGAGAACAATCGATATTTCGAATGCACCATCCACTTCCTCCCGAGTGCTGGGATGGAGGATGTCAAGAGCGAGGCCTGTCCCTCGAAGGCAGCTTCTCGCCGCCGCGCTGCGTACTTGGCTTGCGAAGAACTTAATAGACGCGGACTGTTGGGAGACTTGGTAGCGCAGGCCAAGAGAAAACTGAAAAGCCTCACAAGGGCAGAGAGACCTTCGATCTTCGATGGAGAAGTCGGTGTTGCTCTTGAGAAGAAGATGGCCAAGGAACGAAACAAAAGAGAGCGAGGATCCAAGCTATACCCTCGCAAGAAGCTTGATTTTTGGCAGGACAGCCTTCTGCATCCCGACAGCCCGTTATATCCTCTTATCATTCATCTGGACACTGGGGACATGGTTCTGCCCGATACCTACCGCACGCTATGCGTTCTTACTAGGGTACCCCTACCACCCATCCGGCCGTTTGAGCTCTTCTTTCCCGAGCTGAACAAGTCGCCAGATCAGGCAATTGCGGCTCCCGTCATGGTGAAGCTTCTACCATGCAAGTCGTTCCACGTACCGCCAGAGCGAGCATCGGATGTGCATCGTTACACCATTCGTCTGGTTCGCAGTGCTACCAGCAAACAGTTTTTCTGCCTTTCCGACCAGATGGTTTACTACTTTCTGCCCATGAAGGCAGGATGGACTCTTCCGACGGGCTCGGTCGGTGAAGCATTGACCCCTGCCATTGATGATGCAATCGATTGGGGAGATGTCGAAACTGCTGCATCTCAGAACGGCTGGCTGCCATTGGATCGACGGAATCTGGAGGATGAAATCAAGGACGCCATAATTCAGGATCGTGAAATGGAGTTCACCAGGAAATACCGACCCATTCGAGTACGTCATGACTTGACCCCGTTGTCTAAGCCGGAAGACAGCCCAGTATGTGATGACGTTTGGCTTCAGACTAGTACTCATGGGACTGTAGCGGGAACAAGAATATGCCAGCATCCTCGACTATTGCAGAGCAAAGAGGCGGGGCTTCGAGGGTGTGCAGGATGAAAGCCAGCCACTGATCGAAGTCGATAAGGTCCCCGAACCTCTGACTCGGCTATCCCCACATTGCCGCTTCCATGTAAATACGAAACGGATACCTGCAAAGTGTAGGACTTCATGTTCTTCAATGAATAGTTGCTAATGCTCTCTAGATCTGATACCGGAAATCTGTGTCAAGTACTGTCTATCTCTCAGGTGAGTACCTATACTAGCCCGAAAACTGTTTCTCACTATCTCCAGCTCTTTTCGCACTGCTATGCTTCTTCCATGCATAATGGCAAGGCTCGAAGAGCGGCTCTTGGCACGAGAGTGTAACGATGCTCTCTTTGAGGGCCGACTAGACGAAGGTCAGTTGTGTCAAGCGCTTACGGCACCATCCGCTATGGTTGGTTACGACTATCAACGACTCGAACTACTTGGTATGTCTCTACTTGAATACCGCGGGCTTTACTCATACCTCCTGGAAGGCGATTCATTTCTCAAGTATCTGGCTTCAATCTACCTCTTTGTCACATGTCCCACGGACGGTGAAGGTGCTATGCACGTTCAGCGGCAGCGAATCATCAGCAACTTCTCCCTAAAGTTTCACTCCGACAGAATTGGCCTACTTCCGCAGTATATCCAAGTTCGGCAGCAAGGACCACGGCAATGGTGGCCTCCTAATTTCCGCATCTTCAACCCAATCATGTCACCCGTGTTGGATGCCAAAGAGAAATTCATCCAAGGACCGCCAGATCCTCTAGTTCTCTTGCCGAATCTAGGCAAACCGACAGCCAATGAGAACGGTGATTCATCACTGTTGCTTGCAACTGAGGAAAAAGACGGAGATGAGCGTGGAGACAATGTAGCTAAAGAGCTCACGGCATCGGGTCATGAAGCAACTGAGCCTCCGTCTGATCCAATGGCATACTCCGCTAGAGAGCGGCGCGCTCTTGAGGACGAACAGCAGCAGGACCTAGGCGACAAATGTGTAGCAGACGTGGCGGAAGCTGTGTTGGGCGCGGCTTGGTTGACGGGACAGCGCGACATGGCACTTTCTGTTTGCCACATCTTAGGTCTTCCGATCTCCCGCATGACTTCGTGGGGGTATCTAAAGGACCGAGCGCCTGAGTTCTTTCGAGACGACGTTGACATTGGGCCTGTTTCAATGGCGAAGGTTCGAGCAGTCGAGGCCATCCTTGGCCACGAATTCAAGCACCCCTTCGTAGCAGCGATGGCGTTGGTGAGCTGCTCTCCGTGAAACTTTGAATGTTACTGATGTGTTGCGCAAGACCCATCCATCGCGGACAACTCCAGAGCTCCCAGGATACGAAAGGCTCGAGTTCATTGGCGATGCCATTCTGGATTTCCGTATGTGCTGTTCCTTTTTCCAAGGTATATTTGTTGATACTCCTGCAGTTACTGTACGAATGATCTTTACAAGATGGGGCGACCAACCCGAAGGTTGGTTGACCCTGCTAAAGGTGGGTAAACACGCACCCTGATATAACACCTGTAATTGACTCTTCCTACCCTCAGGGCGCGATGGTATCCAATGCAGCCCTTGCGGCCGCCGGGGTGGAGCTCGGGCTGCACAAGTACATTATGCATGACTCTTCACATCTAACCCCCATTATCTCCGCGTATGCTGAGGAGGTCACGAACCTCAAGGACGAGGATCTTGCGGCGGCCCAAATGGAAGGTCGAGCACCCGGAGAGTACTGGGTGGACCTGGAACCACCGAAGGTACGTGCGGCGAAGCACAATGGCTACAAGCCTCATTTTGAACATTTATGCCAGGTGCTTTCGGATATCGTTGAGGCAGTCGTAGGCGCGATCTATGTCTCCGACTCGTTTGATCATACAGGCTACGAAGACGTTTTCGACCGCCTATTCAAGCCGTTCTTCCTTCAGCATATCTCGCTCAGCACGCTCGCGCAGCATCCAACAAAACAGTTATTCGAGATTGCTCAAAGGCGAGGCTGCCGCCAGTTTGAACTGGTTAAGTCAAGAGCGGACACAGAGCTCTTAACCGAGGTGCAGTGCGATTGTATGCCACTCTTCCCTGCTATCGTACGACCATTGATGATTCCTTCGCAGTCATCTTCCATGGACACATTCTTGGGACAGCCATCGGAAGCACGTCGGCAATCGCTAGCCGAAGAGCATCCGCCATAGCACTGGAGAGAGTGAGAGCAGAGCCCGAGATATTGACTGTGCTCTGCCAATGCAAGCAGGTCGCTCCGGAGAAGGGGACCCCCACGACATATCAAGTCACAATACCAGATGAGGACTCATAGTGAACGGCGAAGAGGAGCCATTCACGAAGATCTGAAGAGACGGGTATATCACGTATCACCATCACGCATATAACCACGCAGTTTTTGAAGAGATTAGATATCCGCATTGTTTGATACACCCGACAACGTTATGAACACTGCAATGACATCATTTGATGACCGCATCCCAGTTGGTGGTATTGCCTCTCTCTACGCCGCACCCGCACCCGCGGACTTACGCCTATGATAGCCTTGTCAGAATCCTTCGCGGTGCATAAGAATGAGAGACGCACAGTTGATACCAGGCAGCAATGAACGGGAGAGCGAAGCTACGGAAGCACTGTTAGCAGAGACGCGTGAAAAAGACGGGATAAAGCGCCTACCCCGTGCCGAGATAAGCGATCAGCTTTATGGCAAAGGTCGTCTTGTTCCTGTAGTCGAACGGCATGTTCTGTAACTGTATCAGCCTCCTTGGGCCCTCTCACGCTGCCAATTTGACTTACGTTGTACACGGTGTTCTCGAAATGCACGCCACGAGCCTGAATGACAGGCCGGGCAAGAGCGCGCGAAGCGACGGGGCGGATAGCAGCGCGGGCAAGCATCGTGTACGCTGGTTGGTCGTTGTCGGGATGGAGGAGGGTGAGGGCGATGTAGGGAGAGGCCCGGAGCGGAGCCCGAATGGGAGCCCGAATGGGAGACGCCACTGAGGCTCGGGTCCGAAGTTGTTTATCCGGGCAGAGTCGCGTCGCTTCTTCACACGCGTCGACCACGGCCGCTGGCAGCACCTCAACAAGATGAAGGTCACAGTAAAGCAATGGAACGCCGTTGCCTATTGGAAGTGGGATACGGGCTCGACAACTGAAGCGGATCCAAACCCAGACGAGGATGCCGAGGACGACGTATGCGGCATATGTCGCGTGTCATTCGAAGGATGCTGCCCAACGTGCAAGATGCCTGGGGATGACTGTCCTTTGAGTGAGCTGACCTTTCAATTGAAAGGACTTTGTAGGCTGATGACGCGAATATAGTATGGGGCCAGTGTACCCACGTCTTTCATATGCATTGTCTTCTTAAATGGCTGAACACGGCAAGTAGTAAGCAGCAATGTCCAATGGATAGGCGGACTTGGGGTGCGTCAGCATTTACAGTCTTCAAATCCACCAAACTGACCCTTGTCCCAGTTACTGCTGAACGAAAGGTCGACCGCGTGACTCTGTAACCGGTGACCGAAAATTTGGGAACCCCATCTAGCATTGACAATGCACCGATTCACCCGCTCATGGGACGGGTCTCAATTCTCCGCACTGCGATCCGCATTCGAAGGTCGATGGCCCATGTCGGCTGTTTCGACTCTCTCTCCTGTATCTATCCCCCTGCGGTGACAGGAAGAACAAGAAGCTTGATGCATCTCTCGAACGTCATCTTTCTGCGCCCGCCGGTGCATATAAGAACACGGCTGTTTTGCCTTGAGCCTGACCTCGCCCCGCCCACAACCGAGGGCACTCGCCACCTTCCGCAATGCGTTTCTCAACCTTTCTCTTCGCCATCATTTTCGCATCTGGCGCGACCTCCGTTGTCGCTCATGTCTGCCCCGACATCAGTTGCGCACCGGCCATCGATTGGACAGAAGACAGCGGGTGCTGTGTACCCATCTGTGGTCCTATTGGCAGCACCGCTACTCCCGTGCCTCGCCCTAGCTGGTGCACTTGAAGGCAGCCAGAGGTAAGCAGCTCGTTGCGCACGTTTCGTGCCATGCTCACACCGCCTTTCAGCAAGCTACGCTCCGAGCGGGATGAGGTTGGGAGACGTACGCCGATGTGATGAGATGTGTCGGATAATTGTTGGAATGGGGTGGAACATCAGTGAGGGCCGAGATCTCCGGTCCAGTCATTCAAAGTCGCGGATCGCATTCAATGACATGAAACCATTCTCGTAGTTTCGTCCTGAGTTCCTCATCATAAGGATCTTGCACGTGTGCGATACTCTTGCGGGCGGCTCCATGGGATACCAACTAATGTCTATGCTCATCAGGAGGCTACCGTACATGATCTTTCGGCACATCATCAATATAGTAGACTCGCGACATGTCCTACACAACCCATGACATCACCGGCTCCTATCAAACTACAACCGTCCCGTCCATCCTCCTGCGTATGTTGGCTCTGAAACGCTCAGTCTACATCAGTTCCGCTGCCCATATGATGCAGGACATACAGTACTGCGCGATCAAGCGCAACCAACGGGGCGTGGCACAATCACGTCCCCCGAGTCGCCGCAAACAGGAAGGCAACAGCCATCGTCCAGATGCCAAGCGATGGGAAAGGCGCACATGTACATCGGGCAGGCGACGGGAACTGACGTTGCAGCTACCGTGGATGCGATGAAAACGATGGCAATCGGCAGGAAACGCATGGCGGTGAGATTTGGGTTGCACGAGTGACAACTTGTTATGTGAATGACGGAGAGAATGCAACCGTTCGGTTTGCATCTTTATCTGCGTCTTGACAACGGCAGCTGCCTAACAAGTCAGACGGCGCACAGGTTCAAACTCCTGACATCCGCTAAAACAGGTCGGCAATCGGTGAAGGTCCCATGATCATAATTTTTTGGGAAGCTGGGAGAACGGCAGGGAAACAGCGGGATGGGGTAAACTCGGCAAGTTGTCTTCCGGCGAGGGCGCTAATTTTTCGGTCACGGCATGTTTTCTATCAACGGAACCCCGCTCAGGTGACTCAGGCACGGAATTCTTGGATTTTCGAGAACCGAGACTTCTTGTACGTTTGACCACGGGTTTGGTACATTGCTATCACTTCCGATCAAGTAACTAGTTACCAATTCCTCTCTTCCACGAGAGTACAGAGGGCATCCACTGTGACGACGAGCGGTTTATTGCTCACTCCAGTTGCCATGTCCGCGGTGTTCGTCCCGGTTCTGGCAAGTCCTCTTCTGATTGCAAATATTTTGCACATGCCACAGAGGCGGTTCCAGTTCAGCCTTCGTCTTCGTAGGTTGGACCCTCATGAACGGCTGTTGCATGCTTGTCTGGGAATGGGGATTCGAGCACCCAGACGGGCTATTGCCTTGTGGGGTGAGAATGTTACTCGTGCTTTTCTTCCTCGATGACATCCCACTGACATTCCCAAGTCATGCGGATTGTATGAGACCCTTTCGATTTATATCCGTCTCCGATCAATCCATCTCTCCGCTACTCAGCTCTTCCGCGGAGTCGGTGGTGTCTGATTCCCTCACGGGTGAACCAGTCATACGTTCCTTACTGCATCTTGCATTTGCTCGTTCCCGTCGGTACCTTGATGGACGGGAGACCGAACAACGGACTTTCCACAGCATTCCTACCCAGACTGGACTGAAACAACGCCGCTAATTTTGGCGCGGGCGGTACATTGACTGTATTACCCGGCAAGCCATCAGGGATGCTTGACTGCGTGACTGGACATTACCTGGGCTCGTTTTCGAAATGCCGCGTATCTCTTGTGCACCTTTCGGTGCCAGCCAAGGTTATACTTAACCACTCAGTCTATGAGCACTGCACATCCAAACCCGTACCTTCACCAGCAAACGACCTTTCATCAGCCCAGCATGCATCTCTCTGTCCTGAGCCTCCTAGCTGTCGCCTGCCTGACGGCTGCGAACCCTTTCCCTGGACCAATGCCCGCCACCGGACTGCACGTTTGCCCCGACTATGCATGCGTGGTGACTGTGGGTTGGGTGTACAGCGATGGATGCTGTGAACCCATCTGTGGAGCGATCGGCGCGACGCCTTCTCCTCACCCGACTTCAGGTCCTTGTGCTTGATCATGAGTCAGACATGAAGATCGGTGAGTGCAGAGCTCTTCCTCTCCCAAAGATGCTTAATAGGTTCTCTGATCAGGATGGCACCCACAACGGGCCTTGCTTAGTCCTGTTTTCTTCGGACAAGTTATTCATGAGTTTGATGTACAGTTGGACATCGAACGAAAAGAGTTGTCTCTCATCTCTTCCCGCATGTGATTCCAATGCCATGTGCAACTAGCCTGTAAACCACTTGTTCATCTTTGTGCGCATTTGCTTTCCCATGTCGGCACATCCAGATGACCTGTGCTATCCCCGAAAGGCTCGTCCTCACCGCCTCCACTATGTACTGCTATTCCGCATTGTGCCCTTATTGGAAACTTACTTAAGACGGGCGACACTCGCCTGTTCAGTCCTCATCCTGCAACCAACTCAGTCTGCCCACTACACCATGCGCAGCTTTTACATCGCACTTGCCCTTGTCATGTATACCGCAGCAGCAGCGCTCCCGGAGCCGGAGGCTTGCCCGCTCTACATCTGTGACATCCCCATCGCCTGGCACAAGCAGGGCAATTGCTGCCTGGCCACTTGCGGCGGCCTAGGTGATACGCCGGTGCCGCGTCCTTCGTGGTGCTGAACATCCCTGTGGAGCAATCATCAGGTAGTACTTCCTACACGGAGAGCAATCTTGCAACCTGCTGACTTCCCTTCTCGTTCAGCTTCAGAGTTATGGGGAAGAGGAATGAACGCGTATATGCACAAGCTATTGACTGTTTCGTGTACTGCGAATGTATGCCGAAGTCATATCCATGCCATGGGAAGAGAACCCAGACTCTCAGGGCAGCAACCGGGTCACCTGAGCGCGCCCATCTGATATAAGTTTGATCGATTCAGAGGAAGAGGAAATTGTTCCTCTTCGTTCACGAAGCCTGCATCGCATTCTGCACATTCTCGGGCTGTTCATCACCATCGTCATTTCCGTGCAAGCGCGTGACCTTGATCATCGGACCTTGATCATCGGCTGTCCGAATACGGCACTCTGTAGCTCCGTTTAATCATGCTCATCGCCGAGGTAGAGAATGTGCTCACTCAACGTGCGAGCGAAGATGGTCTCCAATTGGTGCAGTGTACGAGTGGCTTGTCGGTCGGCACCGACGTACTCACCAGGTGCTATGGATGATCGCCAAGGCCCCCGTCCGCAGGGTACTCGCACGGGGCATAAAGACGAGAGGTCTCTCTCGTTTCCCCCAAACTTCAGCACTCCCACCCCCGGACGAGCACCTCACGTTCAGCACTATTAGCAGCCATGCGTTTCATCGTTCTCGCCCTTATCCTCTGCACCTCCGTCGTGGTCGCAAACCCGCTTCCCGCCCCCGAGCCTGTCCCGGCCGTCTGCCCGGATTACCTTTGCGCCATCCCCATCGCTTGGCATGAAGACGACGGCTGCTGCCTTGCGACCTGCGGTGGTGATGGCGACACTCCTGTGCCGAAGCCCTGGTGGTGCAAGAACTACTGAACGCCCGCACGGTTGTAAACGTACGCACTTCTATCTTCTATCGAAACCCGGAGTAACGACTTTTTATACAGGACACGAGGCTGCCAGAGGAATGGGCAGTAGTGTGAAGCAGCATCATGTTACGTCTATGAATGTATTGCAATGCTGCCAAGCACCGAGAAGAAATGTCATGGATTGAAGTCGCGGGACAACGTCAGCAGTTGCAGAGTGACGACACCCTGTCCGATCTCCCCCCCGCGTCTCTTTAACTCTTTCAGTTTCTACCGCGTCAAGATGTCATTCCTTCTCCTATCGCGGATCTCTGAACCCATGCCGCGACTGACGATCCAGGGACACGCTGTCCTGTGATCTAGATTAGTCCAGTACGCGACATTTGTACAATCCAGTACTCACCGGTTGATCGACGTTTGCTCAACGCCTCCCTGCCTCCTGCGCCGCTGACTGGTTCTCACATCCAAGCTGTGCAACAGCACCGAGAGGAGCGACCGCCTTCAGCAAGCTATGTAGAATTGACCGGACGTTGGTCTCGTTGTTGTCTTCCTGGTTGATCGTCGCGTTCGCGCTCCCAGGTGGGCCGAAGGTTTCATGAGCGATGATGAGAATCTGTTCGCCGATTTGTTTTAGGTATTGGCGAGGCTGCAACATGGTGAAGAGACAACCGTGGTGGCAGAGACAGCTGAGGGCGGTCGGTATGGGGCCAGCAAAGAGGTGAGAACTACTCGGCTCATCAGGGCAATACGTATTGCGCTTCCCTCGGTTCATCTCGGCATCGAGCATATGCTCGATCACCTTCCTGTATTAATAACGGTAAATGACAGATGTGTTGGGTCAATTTACGGTGGATCTGCACCCTCATTGAGGGACAGGCACTTTCCGGGACCGACGACGACGTCGGAACCCCAACGGCGGATAATGAATGCAGGGCTGGGACCCGCATTTCTTTGCGAACGGCACACACACACGACCAGTTCATTCATATCAGATATCATTTGTATTGCAGCGAAACACGCCCACGAAAGTAACCCCATTTCATATCGCATGTCCCTCCCTTGGCGTCAGTATGACCTGGAGATCGCCCTTGGGCCGAATCATCCCAAACCCTCTCTGACCTTCCCCGAACCGGACGTCCGGCCCATGCCGATCGTCTAGCTTGATATCGAATGTTGTTAGGAGCAGGACGACAAATGTGCGGATCTGGGAGAGCGCGAGGAAGCGGCCTTCGCATTGGGAGATACCGCCCTGTATGCGCTGTTAGCCAACCGGCGGTGTAAGGGCGGGAGCACGACGCACCCCAAACGGCAGATATGACGGCTGCTTGTGCTGCCTGTCCATGAACCGTGTCGGCATGAACTTGCCCGCGTCTTCAAAGATGTCCTCGCTCAGATGCAACGAGCGGACAGAGCACACAATATGGTCGCCTTTCCTGAGCTCGTACCCGCCTAGGCGCACCGACTCCGCCTCGACACACCGGACGGAGAACGAGCCCGTCGCGTACCTGAGTGTCTCCTGCACGGCTGAGGTCAGCCTGGGGAGCTGCGCCTCCCCCACGAACTGCACGACGCTGTCCGCAAACGGCGCAGCGGGGTGCGCCTTCTCCCACTCCGCCCGCGCGGCATCGACCTCCTGCACGAGCGGCTCCAGGCCCCCAGGCGCGCGGAGCATGAGCGCCAGCAGCCAGTATACGGCGAAGGGCGAGTTGGCCTGGAGCGGCCAGAGCAGCGCCAGGAGCCACACTGCCGTGTCCCGCCCTGACCAAGCGTGCGCCCGCGCAACATGCACGACCGAATCGATCAGCTCGCTCGCCCCCGCGAAGGCGGGGGCAGAGAGGTACTGCTCGAATATGCGCAGAAGGTGGGCTCGCGCGCGCGTGAAGGGGACGTCGAGGGAGGAGGGGAGGCCCATGGCTAGGGCGGGAACGGAGCTGTCGAACGTGCTGAAGGAGGGCTGTAGTTTGGAGGCGGGGAAGGAGGGCCCGAAGAGCGCGTGCGTGGCTGCGTCAAACACCCCGCCGTGGATGAAGGGCAGGAGGAGGACGGTCCTGTGCCCTGCCCCGGCCTTGAGTTCCTCGGCCAGAGAGCGCATCCGAGCAGCGGCAGAGGCGGCGAATGCCTCACCCAGACCATGCACATGCGCCGGGGACAACGCTCTGCCGTTCATCAGCGCTCAGCTTCTCACGGCCCATACCCGAGAACTGGACGCACTTGTGAATGAGCGGGAACATCTCCTGCCCCACGGCGCCCACGTTCGCGGCAGCTCCAGCGGAGAGGCCAAAGATGTTCTGCATCCACTGGAACTGCAGCGGGGAGAGGGCGTACGCGCTCGGGGTTTTGTAGATCGTTGAGATGAGCTGCGTTGAGACGAGACAGTTGAGCATGTGTGGATGGAGGGAGGGAGGCGGAGGGAGCCAGGGGAGAGGGACGGACCGGCGCTGAGGTGACGTAGTACATCCTCCGACCCAGGCTGGTGACGCCGAAGCACTCGCCGTACTGTTTCCTACAGCCCTCAAGGCAGCATCAGTGCTGCGACTCCAACCACTCCCCGCGCAACCGCGCCCACGCCAACCAAACCCAGCAGCAGCAGAAAGCCGACCCACCTCGCACTCTCGACAAACCCGTCAAAGTCCCTCCTCATGGCCCGGTAAGAGCCCAGCCACGGCACGATACTGCTGACCAGGGGCGGGCGGCCAGGCTCGGTGCGGAGGTGGGTGAAGAGGGGGAGGGGGCCGCATAGGAGGAGGAGGAGGGACAGGGGGAGGAGCAGCGCTGCCGCTGTGGGCCAGTAGGCTGCGAGGAGGTTGGCAGGCTGGGGCGGCAGGCTGGGGAGGAGGGAGGTAGTGCTCATCGCGCTAGGCTACTGTAGGTCCGAGCACTGGATGGTCTCACGTGCAGTCGAGGAGGAGAGAACAAAACCAGGTCCGTTGCCCTGCTGCTCCTGCCTGCGCCCAGATTCCAGATTCCAGACTCCAAATTCCAAGTTCCAAATTCCAAGCCACTGAAGTCCCCAGTCCGGAATCCAGAAACAGACATCGATAGCATGCCAGCGCACAAAGCGACGCAGGACGGGCGGCACATGGGCCGCGTGTGATGAGAAGCAGCCGGATAGACTTGCATCACCGGGCGGGGATCAGCGTGCGGCCTGGCCGGCGCCAGTACAACGAAGGGCCCTGAATGGATCGGGCTTCCCGCGCACTCTGGTAATCTGCTTCGGGAGGGGATACAAAGGGGCGGATGGGGACGGAAGATGGTGGAGGTTAGCAGGGGGTTGTGTCATGTGCAGTTGGGTGATGGGCTGGCCTGGGGGGAAATGTGCTGATAGATTGGCTGCAGACGCGTGAGAATGCGTGGGTGGGTGAGGGTAGATGCTGGGAAACGCACACAGTGCTATCCGATGTTAGTAATGTAATGTATCGTATCACCCGCCCCTACGATAGCTGGCCCAACAAGTACTGTAACTATTCCGCAATCGTACAGTTGTTTCCAGAAATTCGCACGTCGGCGGAGTCCATCGCTTCTGCCCGCCCCGTCGCATGGGCACACCACCATATCGAGCCACTCGCCGAGCGGGCCGCGGGGGGGTTCCTAGCCCCTGTACGTATTTACTCCTGTTTGTTAGCACCATTGTTCTGGCCTGTTCCTGGGACAAAGTTCGGTGCAGGGACGGGGCGCTGGCACTGGCTTGTGGTTTGAAGAGCAAGCGGGTGCGGTGCGGTGAGGGGGCATCGCTTGGGTAAGGGTGGGAGTGAGGATGGAACAAGGGGCCGCGGTGACGCGCGCTGCGGTGCAGCGTTCCCGCTCCAGCTCCGGCAAAGCTGACCGAGCGCGCGCGCAGAACCCGGCGCAGACCTGCAGCCCACGGCGCAAACCATGAAAGTGTAAAGCTGTTCATGCAGTCCAGGGAGTCTGTGCATCAATATGAATGCATCAACGCCAAAAGCATAAACGCATTGTAGGAGCTGTCATGCGTCGTTAGCCAACGGTGCGTCGGCGAAGTCTCTGTCGCTCGAAGCTGCTTCTCGGTTGCTATGGAGCGGGAGCAGAGGACCGCCCGGCGGCAGGGGCTGTGCTGTGCGGGGGCAGAGGGAGCAAGGAGGATCAGAGGGCGGGCGCCCGCGAGTGTCAGCCCCGGGCGCGCTCAGCCCTTTTCACCCCTCCGCGGCCAGCCGCCCCTTTCTCCCGCTCACATCACACCCCGTCCCCTCCCCTTCCCCCATCCCACCACCACTGTCCGTCATCCCCTCTCCTCTCCCCTCTCCTCTCTTGCCTCTTCTTCTCTTTCTCTTTCTTTCATCCCCATCTCTCTCTTCCTAATCTGCAAATCCCAACCTAAGCCAAGCAGAGCCAGTGCACCGCTCGCTGAAACACCAGAAAACCTTGCCGCACCGTCGTCCCTCGACACGCGCGCCTGCCTGCCTGCCTCGCATCCGCTTGCTCTCTTCATCGCCGTACCATACCGCCTTAATACACCCCTCTCCTGCACCTGCACCTGGGCCCTCGCCGCCGCACCTGCACGCTTAGGACCCATCCATCCATCCATCCCGGGCAATTGTATTCGCCCGAACCTTACTGTATCAACCCCAACCTCGCTGCACCGCGCAGCCCACGAGTCGAACTCGCCCCAATCCAACCAGCCAACCAACCAGCCAACTGCTCCTGTCTCCATCTTCTGCTTCTATCGGTCATCCACCACCTACACGATCCGCTCCGATCCACTCCGATCTCCAGCCACAGCAACACACGCCGCACCCCAGTCCCAGCCCCAGCCCCAGCCAGCCAGCATGTCTACCAACGGCCGCGCATCGCTCCTCGCCTCCCTCCGCACGGGCGGCGTACGCTCCGTCTCCGGTCAAGTCCCCGGTTCCGCCCCGCTCCTCTCGCCCTCCGCCTCGCACTTCCCGCGCTCCTCGACGCTCGACGCCTTCCCGCAGCATACCACGCAGCCCGAGGCCGACCTGCTCGCGGACCAGTTCGCGCAGATGCAGTTCGCCCAGGCCCAGCACGCGCAGACTGCCGCGCCTACCGCGCATGCAAACGCCATGCGCATGCAGCAGCAGATGATGTACAACATGCTCAGCGGGAACGGTCAGGGGTACTCGCAGGAGGAGATGCTCGTCCTTGCCCAGATGCAGCGGCAGCAGCAGGCTCAGCTTGAGCTTATGCGCCTGCAGGTGAGTCACGCGTACAGTCACAAACGTGGCGCATATATTGACCCCGTGCAGGTCCTTCAGCAGCAGGCTCAGGCTCAGGCCCAGCTCCTCGCCCTCCAGGCCCAGCAGCAGCAGCAGCAAGCCGAAGCCGCGCGTCAGTACCAGCACACCGCGTCGTTCGACACGCTCCGTTCCGCCGCCTCGTCCGCCGCTGCCCGTCGCGCCTCGCGCGGTGCGGCCGACGTCGCCGCTGAACCGATGACGGCCGCCCTTTCGGGCCGTTTCGGTACGCGGCTGAACCCTCAGGCAAGCGCCTTCCGCAGCTCCAACATCGTCGAGGAGAGCCTGGGCGGCAGCCCCCCCATGACCGCTGGGTTCATCGCACCCCAGACGGCTAAGGAGCCGGGCCATGTCACCCCGCCGCGCAAGTCGGATGTTGCGACCTCTTGGCGCCGTGGGAGCAGCGCCTCCCCTGCTCCGCTCCGCAAGACGCCCTCGCCGCCGCTGTCCACGCCGACTGTCGTCGTCTCTCGCCCTGACGAGTACCCGGTCACCCCGGCGCCTAACACGTCCAGCAGCACGAAGTCCGGCCGTCGTCCATCGCCGCTACAGCTCTCGGGGTCCAACTCCCCCAAGAGCGTGAGCAGCCTTGTAGCAAGTGACGAGGAGGCCGTCGATTCCGGTGCGGACGCATCCCCGCCTGCGCTGTCGAACTCGCCTACGTCGTCCTCCCTGACCTCGCTCTCACCGACCTCCGCGCACCACCCCGCATCCGCGGTGGCCGTGCCCGTCGAGGCCGCCAAGCGCCTCTACGAGGGCCTCGGCATGGGCCGCCCGCACGTGCGCAGCACCTCCGTCTCGCTCGCGTCCTCCGGCACGCACACGCCCAGCACGGCAGTCCTGCGCCAGCCCCGTGGCCCACCCGGAGGAGCGGACGAGCTCGGCATGCGCAACTTTGCGACGCGTGTGCGGAGGCGTGCGGTCTCGGGCCTTGAGGTGCTCAAGAGCGCGCGGGAGCGCGTCCCGGGCGAGGAGGTGCTCGTGTACTGAGCGGTGGACCGGAACGACGCAGCGGGCGATTGACGTGTTTGGTCGGGGTGGGCAGGGGCGCGCATCGGGGGCACTGGTTGCCCCCCGCGCGCTCCACCGCCCGCCCCGCCACGTCTGACGACCTTGCCCAGCCGTGCTGGGCGAGCGAGTCCCCTGTTGCCGTTCCCCTCCCGCACAGAACGCACTACCCCTCTTCCCTCCCCCCCACTCCCTTCCCCCCTAGAGTGCTCCCGCTGTCTGCCGATCGATGGAAAGCCTTACATGAGAAAATCACAAAAACACGTTTTCCCCCTCTACCGAATCTGTACCGTACGCCCCCCGACCCCCGCCCCGGCCAAAAACTCGCCCGCTCTTTCCCCTCCCCTCCTTCATCCCTTCTCTCCCATTTCCATCCTCATCCTTCAATTCCAATTCCAATTTCCAGGTGGGCCTCACTGTTCAACCCCTTCGCAATCAGTATTTGCTACATGACCGCCTCGTTTCAAATCAATTTGTGCTTTTACTTCCCACGCTTTCCCATTTCTTTCCTTCACGCTTCTCACGACAAACCGCCTGGCGGGGCACTCCCTGTTTTCCTGCACACCTGCTCCATCCCTCTGATGCAGCGGGCGTGCACTTTGCTGTTTCTGCTGTTGTTCTTTTCTTTCCCCCTTCCCCTTCCGTCTCCCATCCCCTTTCTCGTTAGTCGTAGGTAGGCCGAATACGAAAGTACAAAATGGAGATCCTCCGAGTATAACTTATTGCAACATCATAACCGCCGCGTCCTCGTTCTAATAAGTCGAAGTTGTCTATAACTCACGTTCGATGTTGGGTAAGGCCAAGGAAGTTGTTGATAAATGACACTGAACAACTCGGTTTGTTCGGGCCAAACCGTGTTTTTCCGAACTGAAACCGCCACCGTCACTGAGTACCGAAATTTCGCGGCGCGGGACCCTGACTGCCTGTGCCCCTTCTTGGTCCAGGCGCGTTGGAACCGCGGAAGATCATGCGCAACCAACTGAAGCTAGCTAAGAACGCGCTCTCCCTCTGCTCTAGAACCTCTGTGCGCAGGACTGGCGCTGTGTGCTGGAACCGGGATGCTTTCGCTCGGAGGTTGCATGTTTCGCCCTTGACTGGGGAAGATGCGAAGCTTGCAGAATTGGCGGAGGCGGAGGCTTCCACTTCTGCTGCTGCTCCTCTGAGGGCGCATAATGGTACGGCTGGCCGCTGGGCATTGGTTTGCTTTGGTGCGGGATTGATGGTTAACTGTCCTGCAAAGACGGCTTCCTCGCCAGGACGCGGTACTGTGGCGAGCTTACGGAATCGGACAACGGCGCGCGGGTCGTCCTCTCCGGATGGCTCCAGACTGCTAGGTGCTTTTTCCACCCAACGACGCGATGCGCTCTCATGGCTCATGGGTGCCCCATAGAAAAATGGGCAGCATGGCCTTCATAGCGCTGCGTGATTATACAGGAAACGTGCAGCTCGTGTATCGCGGTGCAGATCTGGACGGCCCGCATGAGCTGGACCTTGCGGAGTTCCCGCCCGAATCGGTGATATTGATTGAAGGCACTGTTCAGGCGAGGCCGTCCAAGGCTAAGCGAGAGGTACACTTTGACTTCTGAAGTGATGTGACTCGCGGTGACCCTTACTTACTTCTAGGGTGCTGGTGGGCAGGTGGAAGTGATCGTCCGGAAATATACCCTGCTCAATCCTGCCGAGCGGCCGCTTCCGTTCTACCCCGCTCAGGTGGAGAATTTGGTATGTCCCACTCTTCACTTGGATTCCTTTGCATTCCTGAACCGAATTATTAGCCCTCGCTTGAGTTCCGGAACAAGTATCGGTACCTTGAGCTGCGGCGTCACCAGCTGGCCAACAACATCCGTAAACGAAGTAAAGTTACCCGACTTATTCGAGACGTCTTAGACAACCAAGGTACTTGAGGTTCAGATTAGCGCACTGCATAATCTGAACATGGTGTACCTAGGCTTCCTGGATGTCGAAACACCAATACTTCTGAACTCAACGCCAGAGGGAGCGCGCGAGTTCCTGGTGCCTACTCGACTCCATCCGCTAGACAAGAATGGTGTACCAGTAGCCCACCAGCGCGGTGACCCCCCGCGGACACCGACATTCTACGCATTGGCGCAATCACCGCAGCAGCCAAAGCAGCTCTTGATCTGTTCCGGGGCTGTGGAGAAGTATTACCAGTTTGCAAAGTGTTTCCGGGATGAAGATGGCCGGAAGGACCGCCAGCCGGAGTTCACCCAGCTCGATATGGAAATGGCATTTGTGTCCTGGGCAGCCAATGAGCAGGATATTGATCAGGGCTGGCGAATAGGTGGCGTTGAGGTGAAGACTGTCGTTGAAGATATTGTTCGCCGCGTATGGAAGGAGACGAAAGAGGTTGAATTGCCTGAGCAATTTCGAGTCATAACATACCAAGAAGCAATGTCGAAGGTTCGCTCCGACTCTTGCCTTTCGGCTGTGCTGACCTCGATTCTAGTACGGCTCTGATAAACCCGATACCCGAATACCCTTGGAGGTGAATGCCCACCCTTACGACGTTGCAGTTTTGAAATTTGACCTATGGGCTAGATCATTGATCTTACAGCACACCTGCCAATGGAGTATCAAGAAGAGCTTCTGAGGGCCAAGCCGCACGAAGGCCGTGCCGTAGATTGCATCCACATACCCGTGGGGAGCCTCTTTGCAGTGCAAGAAATGCATGAATTATCGCAGAAAATAGCACACGGGAACCGTCTTGTTGGACCTCTGGTGATCACAGAGGAGAATCTTGTTGACTGGTTTCCGAAGCACCCGGCGGTTAACTTCCGCAATGAGAGTCTTATCAGGGGCCTGAACGAGAAGCTAAACGTTGCGATTGGTGACATCCTGTTCTTCTCCTGGCGGGATGCTGTACATTCGGTGCGCTGCCTGCCTCTTGTCGGAAGTCTCGGACTTACGGATCACAGGGCGCAATGACACCTCTCGGAGCACTCCGGATTGCACTAGCAGACCGTGCCCAGCGGCAGGGTACGTGTTAAGCTCCCGATCATCCGCCTTCTCAAGTTAATCCTCTCTTCAGGATCCTACGTTCCATCCAAGGAACCACATTTCCTCTGGGTCACGGAGTTCCCACTCTTCGCCAAAGACGAGGAGAAGGCCGATCTAGTGGGAGGCGAGTGGGCAAGCTCGCATCATCCTTTCACCGCACCGATGGCAGAGGACATGGAGCTGCTGATGCTGGGAGACGGTCATCTGCTCGAGAAGGTTCGCGGACAGCATTACGACCTCGTTCTGAACGGCGTCGAGATTGGTGGCGGCTCTGTGCGTATACACGACGCCTCGTTGCAGGAGTACATCATGCGGAACATTCTCAGGGTGAGATGCGCGTTTTCTGTCAGCTTATTTCTTACTGACCCTTGTGGCAGCTGGACGACAATCAGGTGTCCAGGTTCGGCCACCTCCTCCAAGCTCTGCGGAGCGGTGCACCGCCGCACGGCGGCCTAGCGCTCGGTACATCTCTTCCTGCCACGCTGCTGTACGTCTACTGACCAAACGTCTAGGGTTTGACCGCCTCATGTCCCTCCTCTGCGACACGCCCTCCATCCGCGAAGTGATCGCCTTCCCCAAGACGGCCGACGGGCGCGACCCGCTGTTCGGCAGCCCCTCCCCAACGCAAAACAAGACGCTGGTACCGTATGGCCTACGGCCGTGGCGGCTCAAGCTGGACGGACCGAGCATGCTGCGCTCGGTGCGCGCTAGGGTGGTGGGGCCGGAGGAGGCGCGGGCGGACTTGGAGGCTGAGGCAGAAGAGCAACGGGAGAGGGAGAGGGAGCAGAAATAAGGATATATTATTCAACGCCTACGCCTCGCACTGGGCTTCCGAAGAGTCTGGGTATAGATAGGGGGTATGCCATGCATGCACCGCTATGTACAGATGTCGCCGCTCAATGCCATCCCTGCTCACTTCTCACTTCTCACGTCTCGCCGAGCGGCTCTGCCCGTCCCATCCACCCATCCATCCCGTTCTCGAGGCAGAACTTCACCCGCCCGCCCGCTTTCACACAGCTCCTGAGCCGCAGCGCAGGGATCGTACGCGTACGCACGATCCTCCATTGCCGGCCCTCACCGCACCTCTTGGGTAGGGCTCCTCGCCCCCTCCCAAGGCGCGCGCTCCTCAAGTATCCGATCCTCCCTTAATAAGCCCATCTCCTCCCCACCCCCACCCCCATCGCTCACGTCCTCCACATCTTCCTCCTCCCCTGCCCCTCCGCGTCCCACCGGCCGCAGCTTGCTCCCTGTCTCGTCCAGGTCGAGGCGTCTCTGCGAGGTAGAGGCAGAGGTGGAGGGAGGAAGCACAGGGAAATACGGGTTGTTGCCCCCCGCATCAACCTGCGTCGGCTCCCCCTCAACCGCCGGCGGGGTCAGTACCTCCGGCACCAGTGCAGGCAGGTGGCTCGGGTGCCCTATCCCTATCCCTATCCCTGGCTGGGGCGTAGGCGTAGGCGTAGCAGCTCTTGAAGTGCTCGGCGACGGTGTGCGGGACGTGCTGGGCGGCGAGGCGGAGGCCTGGGAGCGGGCCTCCGCTATAGGCGGGAGGACGCTCGGGGAGCCTGAGCCCGTGCCCATGCCTGTGCTTCTGCGCTGTGCCGGTGTACGCGTGGGGGTGCGCTCGTGCGCCTGCGCCTGTGCTTGTGAGGCTGAGCCGTTCGGACCCCCTCGCGCTTGCGCTTGCGCAGGGCTCTCCTCCCCCCAATGCGGCTTGTCCGCGTCCCCCTCCAAGCTCACGTCCGCCGGTGTGCTCGTGCCGAACCCCATCCCGCCTCCCGCAGTGCCCGCAGTGCCAAACCCTCCCCCCCCGCCCAGCGCAGGGCTCAGCATCCCCAGCGGTGTGAGGATACTGAACATCTTATCCTCGCCGCCCTCCGGCTGGCCGTACGCGTTGAACGGGTCCGGGTTGGCAGTGAGCATGGGCTCGAGCGCCGAGTCGCTCCCCTTCGCGGCCACGCGCTCGTAGATGTCCAGGCTCGCGCGCACGACGTGGGCCACTTTGCTCAGCACAAAGTCCCAGGTCTCTTCTTCCGCCTGCAGCACAGAGGTGTAGTACGCCGCCTTGAGCCGGTCCAGCTCGTCCACTTGCGCTTGGAGCTGGGTCAGCGCGGCACGGAAGGAGGACAGGTCCCGCTGCCGCCGCCGGCCGTGCCGCATGTTCTCGGCTTCGGTCTGCCGGATCTGGCGCGAGAGGTCCGTTTGTGCACGCTCGTAGGCGACGGTGCGCTCCTGTGAGCGGGATCAGCTCCTTCCCATGACACAGAGAGTGGGGTAGCACAGGGTTGGTAGCGGGTGGTAGGAAAGTTTAGCACGGAAAGGACAGACGCACCGTAACAGTCTTCCTGTGCACCTCGAGCTGCTCGCCCAGCGGCCCCTCCAAGCTCCCCCTGAGCGTATCCCCCAGCACCTGCTCCTGGTTCGCAATCATATAGTGCAGACCGGACGCCGCGAGGAGCGCCGAGGCCGAGTCGGAGGAGACGCCTTTCAGGCGGGCGCAGCGCTCGATCGAGAGGGCGAAGGATGCGGAGGCGGAGGAGACGGCGGTGAGGGCGGTGCGGTAGGCGCGGGAGGCGGATATGAGCTGCGTGGGGGGGAGGGGGTCAGTATATGCGGGTTGTTGCGAGAGGGGAACGCCGGCCGACAGGGCCGGGGCTGGGGAGGGGAAGTAGCAAGCAAATAAAGGTCAGGCACACACCTCCTCATACGCGGCCAAGCTCGCCCTGAGGTCCTTCTTGCTCACGATCCTCTCTGGGGCGCCCTCAAAGTCGCCGACGACGGAGGTGGCGGCGGTGCTGCTCCTCTGTGAGAAGGTGGGCGATGGCGGGCCCGGGCGGGCGAAGGAGGACGAGGGGGTGGTGAGGAGCGGGCGCGGGTGGGCCATCGCTGGGTGGGCCATCGCTGAGTGGGCAGGGGACGGCGTTGGCCGGGGAGAGGGCGGCGAGGTGGGGAGGGGAAAGGAGATTGGGTGTCTCACGCCCGGTGGGGAATGCGGGCCACCCTATTCCACCACGGTGCACCCTGACCCTCCTACTTCTCACACTACTTACTGTACCACCGGCACCCGCTCGCCCGACCCCCTGCGGCCGTCCACCGCACAACCAAAAAGCCAAAATGGTCCGCCTCCTTCACTCCGTCGCCGCTTCACTCCTTAGGGAACGTACTGACTGACAAATGAACTGATCATTGCAACAGGCAAACGCAGCTGCGAAGCGGGTTGCGGCGCAGAACGAGAGCGCGATCAGGAGGCTCAATATCGGCATGGCGGTCGTCAACGTGCGTCCTCCCGCGCTCCATGCGCTTTCTGCATGTATGTCTGTGCAGGCCCAGCTAAACCCCAGCTCAGCTCAACTGGCTCCTCCTGCGGTACCTCCTCAACCGGCGCTTCCCGCTCTCCCAAATCGCGCTCTACGTCCTAACCCTCGCCCCGACCCTGCTGATCTACCGCCACCTCATCACCTCCGGTACGCCGCAGCGCGGGCCCACGGGCGAGCTCGTCTCCCCCGGGGAGGACCTGGCCGCGGGGGGCGTGACGGAGTGGGAGTGGGACGTGCTGTTCGTCACGTGGGGGTGCTGTCTGGGGAGCGCGCTGCTCGGCGGGTGGGTGTGGTGGTTCTACTTGCTGGTGCGTTCAATCTCCCTCCCAATCCCTTCCCACTCCTCTCGGCCCTCCCACCCCAGTTCCCAGTTCCCAGTTCCCATCCCACTTCGCCCGCAGCAAACAAGCTAACAACACTCCAGATCCCCGGCTACGCCCTCTACAAGGGCGTCTCTTTCCTCATCCCCCTACTGCGGCCCCTCCTCTCCTCCTTCTCAGGCGCCCGCACCATCTCGCCCATGACGGGCCCCGGGCAGCCCGGCTGGCCAGAGGACGACCCGGCCCGGCCCGGCCCCCGTACGCGAGCTGGTGGGCGGAGGGCTCCTGTTGCCCGAGGTGCTGGTGCTGGTGCTGGTGCGGGCGCTGGTGCCGGTGCTGGTGGGTGGGGCCCCGGAGACGCCCCCGAGGGCCTTGAGGGCGGTGTGGAGAGCAAGCGGCAGGCGAAGCTTAGGAAGCGGATGGAGAGGGGTGATCCGAGGATCAAGCAGGTTGAGCGGAAGGCTGCTTGACCTTGAGCTACGGTACTTGCTGTACTGTTCCGCACCACACGTATGTACATGGCACTGACGTGTGCATGTTCTACTGGTGGATTGGTGAATGGATGGTTTCTGACGTCTTGCTGCACGAAGGCCGTTGAGAGGCAGCTTGAACACGCGGTTCGGGGTACGCTGACCGGTACAGGCTGGCGTTGTACTGGTCAAATATATGTCCGCCGACATCTTGCTGCACGAAGGCCGTTTGGTTGGAACCCACTTGAACACACGGTTGACCAGTAGGCTGAGCTGGCGCTCAGGTGGGATGCGTGGAAAGCATAGTTCCTATTTTGGTGCATACGGGACATGCGGCCACCAACTACCTACGCCTAAGAAGCCTAAGGATGAAGATTATACGGACGTGAGGATCTCCGGCTCCTTGAACTCCTTCGCGACCTTGGCGCCCGTCTCGTCCGCCGCCGCCGCCTCGCCGCCGTGCAGCTCGAGCAGCTTAGACGGGTCGTACTTGGGCGACTTGAGGATCTTGGCCTTGCGGATGTAGACGTTCTGGAGCGGGTAGATGGACTTGCACGCCTTCTCAATCTCGCGGCCGATGGCCTCGGGGATGAACTTCTGCACCAGCTCCTTCAGGTCGCAGTTGGACGCCTCGCGGGTCATGATCTCGAACATCTTCTTGCGGATCTCGCGGACCTGCGCGCTCTGCGCGTACGTCGTCTTGCGCACTTGCGTCGGCCGCCGCCGCGTGAAGGCGATCGCAAACATCCGGATCAGGTACCCGTCCGTCGTCTTGACATCAACGTGCGCCTCAATCAGCGTCTGCCACTTGCGCACGAGCGACCGCAGCTTGTCCGACGTAAAGTCCATCCCGTGGAAGTTGGTCAGGCAGTTCTTCCCCGCTACCTCGTCGATCCGCAGCTTGATCTTCCGGAACGACGACTCCTCGTCCTTATTTAGGTCGGCGAGGGACAGCTCGATCACACGGCCCTTGAGCGAGTCGGCAGAGTTTTCTGTTTTCGCGGTTAGCGCGCATCCAGCGAAAAACGCAACAGTAGCTACGCACTCAGGCCTTGCGACCGGTTGGCGAGCGTCTTCCCAGCACTCTTGGCCTCGAACACGTTTGGTACCTTGATGTCGAACCAGTCTGGATGCCGCGGGTCAGCACAACCGCATCTGCGTCCACGGTGACTCAACGACTACGCACCCTTGCGAGAGAATGGGTCCACGACCTTCTTCTTGATACCCTTCTTGCCCTTCGACAGTCTCTTATTCTACAGCAGGATGCGCATCAGTGTACTGTACTGGCAGACGTCGGCAGCCCGTGTGGAGCGGGCCGACAGTAATGTAGCAACGAACCTTGCCAACAGCCATGGTGCGTCACGCTTTTAAGATGCGATAACTGTAACCCGCGAACCTGCACAACACACACAGATCAGCTCCTGCGCTCGCCGTCACTACCAAGAAAGTGTACACACCAGAAAAGAGGGAATGGGGGGAGAGAGGTATCGTCGAGATGCGCGGGAGACACCAAATGGACGAGGGACTAGCTTTGCCTGGCGGTGGAGGATGGTTGCGTCCGAATGCGCTGCCGGAGGCAAATTCTGGCGGAAGCCACAGTTGTACAGTTCTCCGCTTTAGGGCAAGGCGCGGCGTGGGTGGCACGGAGGCAGTTGCTCCCCGGTTGACTCCCTATGCCCCCGAATGAATGGCCGGCCGTCTTGAATCGAAAGCAGTTTGAGCAGGCTTGCAAGGCGTTGCTGGAAGAGCGAGAACAGCAGGCGCACGAGGATGATGCGCTCCGCTTAACAGACATATGGAGCGGGTGGGAGTGGAAGGAACATTCGGTTAGGCTGTCTCCACCGGCAGGTTGGGAAATAGACTGAACGTGTCTGCTATGCTCTCTGCCTGTGCGAATATATGCCCCTGCCTATAGCGCTTCCTGGGCTTTGGCTACCTGAATCGTACTGTTGCCTTGACTGGTCGACTCAATTCCCCAGCTTCTAATGCTGAGGCCGCTGCCGCTCTCGACCATGAGATACCCGATATGCCAGAAATACCGGACGATCCTGCGATGTTTTCGGACCCACAACTATCCGGCACCCGAATAACCGTAGAAGAGCACATTGTCTACTCTCCGACGTTCCAAGTGCCCGCTTTCTACTTCACAGCATCCGACTCAAGTACGTTCCGTCCCCTCATAGCCACCCCTCTGCTGAACCTCCCACTCCTAGGCGGCGCCCCCCTCCCCCTTCCCCAAGTCATCCGCTCGACCCTGTTCCACCTCCCCCTCCCGCTCTCAACCCTCTCAATCCACCAGCACACCGTCGATCTCCCCGGTACCTCCTCTGACCTTCCCGACCCCGACCCCGACCCTGCGCCCTTACCCCTGCTGACGCAGGGCGAGCACCCGACGACGGGCAGGGCGTGCTGGTACATCCATCCGTGCGAGACGTCTGCGGCTGTGAAGGAGCTGCTGGACCATCGCGCTGCTCCTATCATAGAAGGCTGGGAGGTCGAGTGGCTCAGGGTGTGGTTTGTCATTCTAGGGCGAGTCATCTATCTGCGCTCTAGCTGAGCTGAGCTGAGCTGAGCTGGACGTGGAAGTGCAAGTGTGATTTTGTACACATGGTCATTAGATGACGGTTTCCGCACACAAATATAGCGATATACATAATTTATGCAGCAGACAACATCATTAACCATCCAACGATCCTGGACGTGCCCGACTTCCACGGCCCACGGCCCGACCACCTCCCGTCCATGTCGCTTTCACACACGGCAACACGCAGCACGCAGCACATAACGCGAAACGCTTAGTGCTTCTTGTTGTTCTTCTTGGCATCAACGGCCTTTGCGATCGCCTCGCCGCTCTTGATCGCGACCTTTGCGACGCGGCCGACGGGGATGATGGACGTGGCCACCTTGGCGACGACGCTAACTGCCTTCTTGATCCCGTTGCCGACCTTCTTGAAGAAGTTCTTGATCTTGTTGCCGATCTTGGAGCGGTCCTCGAGCTGCACGACATCCTCCTCGTCGAACTCACGCTCGTAGAGGTCCTGTGCAGCCTGCTTAGGGGGGGTAATGGGGTATTATATGAGGCAGGGACTGACCTCCTCGTCATCGTCGTAGAAGCGGGCCTCAAGGTCCCGGCGGTACAGCACGTCGCCGTTCGGGAGTTCAGTGAGATCAAAGTCGCGTGCCGAGAGATATTCCGTCAGGTCGTCGCCCACCGCGCGCCTGGTGATGCGCTCAGGGGTTGGGAGGGCGAAGATGGGGCTGAGGAGGGAGAGGAGGAGGAAGAAGCTGAAGATCTGCATTGTTGTTGCTTTGTTTTGTTTTGCGGTGGGTGAAAGCTGTTTGTCTGTTTGGGTGGGTGGGTGGTGGGAAGGGCTGGGCAGTGATGGGCGACCGGCGCCGGTGGAGTGGGCAAGGAGCGTAAGAGAGGGGAGCGAGAGACCAGCTGCTGAAGAACCCATCCTCGGGCAGGCAATCACTATTTATCCCGCGCCGTGTTCCGCGCTACCCAGACGAAACGTGAGGGGGGTTGCGCTCGGAGTGGTGCACAGGCAGCCCGGACAGCATAAAGAGCGTCCGGAGTGTGAGAGTACTAGTGCCCAGGGGCTGCCGAGTGGTGGTAGCATAGATATTGCTGGATAGGGATCAGGCTGCGAAGCACCCGGACAGATGAGTCGGTCTGGGAATGAAACGGGCTGTGCGGGAGTTGAAACGTGACATCGCTCTGTAATTGTGTCGGACAGCTTCTCCCGTTGCTTTCAACAGAGTGTACTATATGGCTGAAAGAGAGTCATACTTAATTGGAATACAGTAGCAGTAAGCAAGCACAGCTGATGTGAGTCGTAACGGTAGCCTTCGTTTCGTGCAGAAGTGATGAGTCGAGAAGCTTTGTGACTTTGAGAAGCAACATGGCTGTGCAGCGCCCGGTTAAGTCCAGATTACAATACCCATCAACCATGTCCGAACAGTCCGAGATATTCGGATGTCGACCCAACGATAAGACGATAGCAGAGGGCTCCAACGACAGTGATGATCGGTGCCGACGACGCTGCGCTGCATCTGGGAGCGAGGCCGTCGGTGCGGGTCCGACGCCGCCGCGGCGTATCGCCCAACCGTGCGCGCCAACCGCGTATTGATGATGGCCGACGGCAGCATCACGCTGGCGGCGCGGGCGTGCACCCTTCCTCGCCCGAACACACGCCGACTCACGGTCTGATAGCGCAATTCGCCATCCAACCTCTGTGTATTTTCGCCCAGGAACGCGCACTGTCGGGCCCGAAGCGAGCGCCGACCAAGGCACGAACCGGAACAAGGAGCGAAGGGACCCTTGCGGCCGCGCCGACTGAGAGGATAAGGAAGCCCTCACTGGATTAGTCAGCCCCCAGCCCTGCGCCGTGCGGTTTTCCTTGGGAACGAAGAGCGTCCCCAAGCGATTTCGGCCCATGTCCGCCTCCCTTTTAACCCCAGGCTTGCACGCTGCGAAACGTCGTCTCGCCCGCTTGGCTTCAACCATGGTGTGTCTCCCCGCTCACGGCTCTCGAAGCAGAGGGCCCGTCGCTGATCCTCCAACCAGTCCTTCACCGTCCCGAACGAAGTCGTCATCGTCTCTGGTGCCCGCACCCCCGTGGGCAACTTCCAGGGCGCACTCAAGGGATTCACCGCCCCCCAGCTCGGGATCGTCGCGGTCAAGAAGGCGCTCGAGAACGGCCATGTCGCGCCCGAGCTCGTCGAGGAGGTCTACATGGGCCATGTCATCCAGGGCAACTCGGGCCAGTCCCCCGCCCGCCAGGTCGCTATCGGCGCTGGGCTGGGCCAGAACACGGAGGCGACGACCATCAACAAGGTCTGCGCCAGCGGCATGAAGGCTATAACCCTTGCGGCGCAGTCCATTCAGCTCGGCCACCGCAGCGTCATGATCGCCGGCGGCATGGAGAGCATGAGCCAGGCCCCGTGCGTCCCCTCGATTCTCCCGTCTCTGCATCGTTTCTAATGCTGAATACAGCTACTACCTGCCACGTGTCAACCCTGCCTTCGGCCATGTCCAGATGAAGGATTCTCTGCTCGTCGACGGACTGTGGGACGTGTACAACGACTTCCACATGGGCATGTGCGCTGAGAAGGCGGCGAAGGACCACCAGATCAGCCGCGAGGCGCAGGATGGCCACGCCATTCAGACGTACCGCCGTGCGGAAGAGGCCTGGAAGAACGGTGTGTTCAAAGCGGAGATCGCGCCCGTTGAGAGCGTGGACAAGAAGGGCAACAAGTCCGTTGTCGACGAGGACGAGGCGTACAAGGTCGTCAAGTACGACAAGATCCCGACGCTCAAACCCGTGTTCGACAAGGCTGGTAGCGTCACCGCTGCCAACGCCTCTGCCCTGAACGACGGCGCGTCCGCCGTTGTGCTGACCTCTGCGGCTAAGGCGCAGGAGCTTGGCCTGAAGCCGATCGCAAAGATCATCTCTTATGCCGATGCGGCGATCGCTCCCGAAGACTTCCCCGTCGCTCCTACCGTCGCACTTCCGCTCGCCTTGAAGAAGGCCGGCCTGACAAAGGACGACATCTCCCTGTTCGAGATCAACGAGGCGTTCAGCGTCGTTGTCCGCGCGTGCGAGAAGGTGCTCGGCCTGGACCCAGCAAAGGTGAACGTGAACGGCGGCGCTGTCGCGCTTGGGCACGCGATCGGAAACTCGGGGTGCAGGATAGTGGTTACTCTGGCGCATGCGCTCAAGCCTGGCCAGTACGGCGCGGCCGCGGTGTGCAACGGGGTAAGTGGACCCTCCTTTCGCGAGTGATCCCTTGGACTTATCAAATGGCTATTTTAGGGCGGCGGTGCCTCTGCCATCATCATCCAGCGTTTGTAGGTTAGGGTTTGACTCGGACCTGAGCGCAGCAGTGCTGGAATGCGGCCGTGGTCATTGATAATTGGACTGTAATACCGGCTGTGCTCTGGCGATTACTACTGTATAAGGGTCCAGATCAATTTATGGCCTTATGTCCCTAATAACGAAACTTGGTTTGGCCCTGACGGAGAGTGTGGACCTGCGGGGGGTCGGTGTGTGCGTGTGGCATAAAGGTAACGGGGTGTTGTCTTAACCTGCTACGTGCGGGAATACGATGGATGACGAAGGGGGGCCTCCGCTCAAACTCTACCGTTGAGGCTCGTTGCATCTCCGGTGAGACAGGAGTGGCTGAGTAAACGTGCCTTTCGGTTGCCTGGGCCAGCCTGCTTCCGCAGCGCTAGCTTAATTAGGGCGCGTCCTTTCCCGCTGACCCCTCGACTCTTTTCTTCCGTCGGTTTGTTCCCACCCCTTCTTCCGGGCCTTCTTTCCTCACCCCTCCTCTCGACGTCCACCTTCCTCGGTTCTTCCTCACCTTCCCCTCTCACCTCTCTCTCCTCGCCCTCTCCTCGCGTCCAAGGCACCTCTCTTTTGCCGTCTGTATAAACAGATCCGTCACTCTCTTCCCCCTCACGCTCCTTCATCTCCGAACGCGCCAAAGCTTCCATTCAGAAGCCCAAGCAATATCCCTGTCTCACACCCTCTCCCACCGCATTTGATCGTCACCAAAAATGCAGCCTACCGCCCTCCTCGCCATCGCCGTCCTGGCAACCTCCGCGCTCGCCGCACTCGACTCATCCTTCCACGGCGCTGGCGCGGTGGGCATGCCCCACCGCCGTCACCACGCCAAGGCCGAAGCAGCCAAGCGCGGATCCAAGTGCAAGTCGAAGAACAAGTCCGCGACCAGCACTTCCTCCTCCTCCTCGCCCGCCTGGGTCGCCCCCACCAGCACGAGCACCGCCGATGACTCTACCCCTACCGACGACGGCAGCTCGGACAACTCCGACTCAGGGTCTGGCGGCAGCAGCTCCGGTAACGGCGGAACCGCCAACGTCGCTTCCACCCCCAGCAATGAGCAGTCCGGTGCTCTTGCGGGCATTACCGCTTTCCTGGGCGACAACACCGGCAACATTGGCTGTGCGTCTAGTTTCTGCCACACTGCTAAAACGCCTGCTGACATTTGCCCCAGCCTGGTTCCGCACTGACTCGTCCTCCGACTCCACCAACGGCCGTTCCTGGTGCCAGCTGAACTACCAGGATTCTTGGATGGGCACTGCCATCCCCGTCGGCACAATGATCGACTCTATGGGCGGTGACTCACTCGCAGCAATGAAGGCATACTGCGGTCTCGAGATCGAGGCCACCAACCCGGCGAACGGCCAGACCGTCACGATGTATGTCGTGGACGGCTTCGACGAGGCCTGGGTCCTGACCCCCGGTGCTATGGACATGACTATCGCGGCCTTTACCGCTCTCAACGGCTTCTTCGACAACAACAAGGACACGGTCGTACAAAACATGAGCTGGAAGTTCACTGGTAACAGGAACCCCTCTTATGCGTACGACGCGTCCGGTTAAATCGTCAATGCCTTGAAGGCTGAGGTCGCCCACGCCGGTCCGTAGTGCGGCTGATACCTGTATCTGAATGTTTCCTGTCCTCTCATTTTCTGTCTTATCATCACTTGGAGTTGATCCTCTGGGGTACTGTATCAGGTTATACACGCCCGCTCTCTAGCACTGTCACGTTCACGCGTCGCCTCCCGCATTCTGTCAAGACCTCTTTTCTCTCGTTTCCATGAAAGTAGGGCGGGCTTGATGCCAGCAGTTTGGTCGATAAAATTGCAATTGATGCTTGCAGTTTCGCAATTGTACCTTCTCGCGCCAGAGCCCCATACGCGTGTGTACATTGTTCATGATCCGCGCGCAACGGGAGCACGCCGGAAAGATGATGAAAACGCGTTCAAGGGCGTGTTGTTATGGAGACCCCATCTTCGCTTGCAGGCGCCCAAACACCCCCGTTTACGCCAGGTGATCGGCCGTCGCGAGGACGCGACGTGGCTGGCCATCTCTGCCTCCGCGCCGAACGCGTCCTGACATGCTCCCGTGTGGGGCGAGGCCCCAATTGATGAAGTGGCTGTGCTCGCTTCCGGGGGGAGATTCCCCGAGGCCGAGCGTTATCACCCGCAGGGTCCTGCCCCCCGACACACGTCAAGCACCGAGGAACGCCTCCGGTCCGCTGCTTATCCGGAATTGAAGGCCGGGCTTCTACTGGCTGAGGACAGCGACGGCGTCTCAGGGATTGAAAGCTGGATTAGACCGGTTCACTCCTCTGTGCGCTAATTGGGCATTCACTTGGGGACCGTTGGGATATAGCCCACTGGGGAAAGACGAAGATTGGAGCCTCAGCAGGTTGCGCTCGTGCGATCATCTGCTTGCTGCTTGCTTCGACCGCGACTAGACTACGTTGCCTTTGTTGCGACTTGCGACTTGAACAGGACTGGTGAACAGCGACGACAAGATGCCCGTCCCCGACCTCACCCCGCTCGCCGAGGCGTGCTTCGCCTACCCCTCGATCGACAACCACACGCACAACCTGCTCCTCCCCAAATGCGCCATGGACCCCCCGCTGCACATCATGACGACCGAGGCGCTCGGCCCGCCGCTGGACGACGTCTGGTGGGGGATGTCGCACATCCGCGCGCGGAACATGCTGTGCGAGCTGTATGGCCTGCCCAAGGGCAGCACGTGGGAGGAGATGCTCAAGAAGAGGCAGGCGATGGACTATGAGGAGATGTGCAAGTTCAACTTCGGAAAGATCGGCATTCAGTGCCTGCTGCTCGATGATGGGCTCCACAACCTCTCCGAGACGTGCTATCCCTACCAGTGGCATGACCGTCTCACCACAAGCCCGACTAAGCGCATTGTCCGCCTCGAGGTGGAGGCGCAGGTGCGTTCCCTGCCTACACCTTACAGCGTCATGCTGATCCAGACGTTAGGCGATCATCGTCAAGATCCTCTCCGGCCCCTCGGCCTCAGTAGCCGAGCTCAAGTCGACGATCAAGTCCCAGATCGAAGCCTTCATCAAGTCCTGTGTGGCGGACCCGGAAGTAGTCGGGTTCAAGTCCATCGCAGCCTACCGCACGGGGCTCGACATCATCGCCAAGCCCGAGACGCCCGACGACGAGGTGGTGGGGCTTGAGAAGCTGCTTGGGCAGTTCGAGAGTCTCAAGAGCATCAAGATCTGGAGGGAGAATATGGACTTCGAGAGCTGGCTTATTAGGAGGCTGCTCACGTTCATCAAGGATAAGCCGCGTATGCTCTCCCATACTACTTCGCAAGGGCAAAGCTGATACGGAGTAGTGCAATTCCACACTGGGCTGGGAGACACGCATATGCGCTTGTATAAGGGCGATCCAGCGCTGCTGCAGGAGCTCTGCGAGGAATTCCCCGACGCGCGCATCGTCCTCCTGCACTCGTCCTACCCGTTCACCCGGCAGGCAGGCTACCTCGCTACATGCTTCAAGAATGTCTACTGTATGCGCATATATCTCCTCACCTGCCCGCAATGCTGACTGGATATGTAGTGGACTTTGGCGAGGTCTTCCCCCAGGTCGCCGCGCACGGACAGCGCGAGATCATCCGGGAGATGATGGAGCTGACGCCGCTGAACAAGCTGCTCTGGTCAACCGACGCACACCATCACCCCGAGTGCTACTACGTGAGCACGATGCAGAGTCGCGAGGCCATGTATGCGGTCATCTCCGAGTTTGTCAAGGCCGGCGACCTGACGCTCGACGAGGCCGTCGACGGCGTCCAGAAGATGCTGTTCCACAACTCGAACAAGGCGTACAATCTCGGCCTCAAGCCGATCCCGACTAATCTGCCGATCCCGCCCGCGGTCGCGGCGACGCTCGCCCCGTCGCTCACGGGCGACTCGACGCACCTGACCCTGGACCAGCTCGTCCCGGCTGGGATCAAGTACGTGCGCGTGTCCTGGACAGACTACACGAACAACTTCCGCTTCCGCCTGATGCCGACGGCGCGCTTTATCCACCTTGCTACATCCGACACGCCGGGCGTCAACCTGACGAACGCGACGCTGGGGCTCGGCCAGACGGACATGATGGCCAAGGGCTTCTCCGGTGTCGGCGAGCACATGTACACGTTCGATCTCAGCACGCTCCGCCGCTTACCGTCGGAGATCGCCAAGGACCACGCGAGCGTCATGGGCTGGTTCGAGTACAAGGACCAGCGCGCGGTGCGCAATGCGCTCTGCCCGCGCTCGCTCGTCGAGCGGCTCGAGAAGGACGCAAAGGCAAAGTTCGGCGCGACGATGCTCGTGGGGTTCGAGACCGAGTTCATCCTCCTGGAGACGCTGGACCCGCCCACACCGGCGCAGATTGGAGGGTGGTCGAGCAGCCTGAAGCACAGGACGGGCAGTGTCGCCGCCGCGTGCTGCGAGGAGATCGCGAGCACCGTTCAGGCGGCTGGCATCGAACTTCAGATGTTCCATGCTGAGAGCGGGCCTGGGCAGTACGAGATTGTCACCGGGCCGCTGCCGCCTCTCGAGGCGTGCGACGCGCTCGTGCTTACCAGAGATATCATGTACCATGTTGCGGCCAAGTACGGTCTGAAGGCGACCCTGATCCCCAAGCCTTACCTCAAGCCCAAGGCAGACTACGGTGAGTCGTTTCCCCTTCCATAGTGATTCCGACTGACTCCGTGCTAGCCGCATCGGCGACACATGTCCATCTCTCGCTGAAGTCCGAGCCGAAGGCGCCCGCCTCCAACCACCCCGACGTCCCTCACCTGCCGGCCGACTTCGCCTCCTTCATGGCAGGCATCCTCGCCCACCTGCCCGCAATCGCCTGCTTCACCCTGTCCGTGCAGCCGTCCTACACGCGTGTCGTCGACGGGAACTGGTCCGGCGGCACCTGGGTCGTCTGGGGCCGCGACAACCGCGAGGCACCGCTCCGCCTGTGCGGAGGGTACCACGGCGACGGGTTCAATGTCGAGCTCAAGACGCTGGATGGTACTGCAAACCCGTACCTCGCACTTGGGGCTGTGATCGCCGCAGGTCTCTGGGGCGTTGGCAAGAAGCTCGAGCTGAAGCAGCGTAACGCGCCTGGCATCGTAGATCAGATGAGCGCCGAGGAGAAGAAGAAAGTCGGTGCTGTGCTGCGCATCCCGAAGAGCTGGGAGCTAGCCAGGGAGGAGCTGGTGCACGATCCGGAGCTTCAGGAGGCGGTAGGGAAGGAGGTTGTGGATGCCTGGATCGAGGTCAAGGAGGCGGAGAAGCGCCTTGCGTCCACGTATGACGACACGCACAACTTCTACCTGACCTACTACTAGATGTGGGCATGTTTCAGACCGTTTAGAATTCCCGGTTCTGGGGTTGGCAGCTCTAGGTATATTCCATGATTGTAATACACAAGTTTGAAAGTCAACAATTGGTGCAAAGAGAGGAACGAAACGCTTATAAGTTAGTTATTGCAAGCCCGCGGGACGGAACCGAGAGCGGAAGCAAACACGTCGCAGAACAGGCGCTGTCCTCGACGTGTACGCGCTGCATTGCACCAAAGTACAAACCAAAATGGTGAGTGCAATAGTCACACTCGCAAAGAAATATGGTCATTGACATCCAATCTGCACAGGCTAACCTCTCGCTCTACTGTGTGTCGGCCACTCTCATATTGGACACTGACGGGAACCGAATCTTGGCCAAGTACTACAAGCCTCCGCACGGCTCGCCTGCCAACAGCACACGAACGCTGCACAACCTCAAGGAGCAGCGGGCGTTCGAGAAGGGCTTGTTTGACAAGACGAAGAAGGCGGGAGGTGCGCGTATATGCCTTGATCCTTACCGTTGGATCACGTTGCTCACGGGTGAATAGGGGATGTGATCCTGTACGACACGTACCTCGTCACGTACCGACACTCGCTCGACCTCATCTTCTACTTCCTCGCACCGCCGTCCGAGAATGAGCTCATGGTATCGGCGGGCTTGCAGGCGTTCTTTGATGCGACGCAGCTGCTACTGAGGCATTCGGTCGAGAAGAGGACGATGCTGGAGAATCTGGATTTGGTGCTTCTTGGGCTGGATGAGACGGTTGACGATGGGTGAGTTTCTGTACCCTGTCACCTTTCCTCTTGCCATCTTTCAAGCAGCATGTACTTTCAGTACTGCTCTGAACTTCACTCTTCGCTCTGTTGTCGCATGCTGGTGCTGACCGCGCTTCCAGTATCATCCTCGAGACTGACCCTGCAACGATCGCCGGACGCGTCTCACGACCAAAGGCGGACACGACCGACATTGTACTGAACGAGCAAACCCTACTGTATGCGTACAACCGGGTGAAGGAGGGTGTGCAGCAGCGCATCTCAGCAGCGCTATAGATTCCTCCTCCTGTACCATACTTTTGCCGTCTCCGCATCGCAGGGACTACATTGATGCAATGACGATATCCATACATTGCATCCCCTTCTCCACGGCTTACCAACACAGGCTCTCGCCGTCTGTCCTGTCGCAGTCCGTTCCCTCCGGTACTTTGCAATGCAACGGCAGCGGGAAAACCCGCCGGTGTGCTCGGCACGCAGTTTTCATTAGAGTAAGGGACTGCCTCCGTACCGCCGTTCATGAGGTTTGCCGATGTCTCCCGCCCCCCGCCCCGGTCCGAGGACGTTCGGAATTCGCCGCCCGCCCTCTCAATCCCTGAACTTTTCTGTTGTCCACATACAAAAGCGGTCTACAAACGTCGTGCGGCACCGTAAGGCCTATTGTCAGCTTCCCATCGCGATCAAACATACCTAAGAAACCATGTCCGCCAACGCCGAGAAGAGAAGGAGGGACGCGGACCAGGCGCTCTACATGCAGACGAAAGGTGGCCTCCTCGTACGTTTTGCTCGTTCCAGGTGCGAGGTCGTCCGCTGAGATTGGAATAGGGCGCCGTCCGGTGGACGGGCTATGGGCTCTTCGCCGTAACGATCGCACACTTTACCATCCCCGTCTTCCGGTATGTGCTGCGCTCAACAGACTCCATGGTCGTGTGCTGACATTCTGGCAGGCGACAGACTCTTGCTATCAAGGGATTCCTGGTCATGGGTGGTGCGTACACTACGCAGACTTGCGCTTCTCGCATGCTGATGTGAACGCAGCCACCACGTTCGGCCTCTGTATGGGTGCTGAGACCTACCTGCAAGCATTCGAGAAGAAGCAGCGCAGCGAGGAGAACGAGATGCGCCGGCAGGCACGTTACGAGCTCGCCAAGAGGGGTATGCTCGCGACGGAAACCAACATCTCCACCTGGAAGGAGGAGCAAAGGCAGGAGATGGCCGCCGCTGCGAAGGCCGCCGAGGCCGCTCCGCCGACTGGCAAGCCTACGTAAGATGCTTGTATAGTGCGAGTCTTCCTCTTATTGTGTCGGCGTGCAAGTTGCACCGTGCAGCTCGCATGAGCGCCACAATATTACATTTAGCAATGTCCGTACATAATGTATTTCTATCGCAGGCAACTTGTACCTCACAATCAAAACCACTACTCTCGAATTAAGGCTATTCGTACTCTGAAGGTCCATCTAGCGGTAATTGTACGTCGGGGCGACGGGAGGAAGTGGTCGTCCGCCATTACCAGGGGGACCGGGGGGCCAGTACTGCGAGGGTGGCTGAGGCGGCAAGCTGGGCGGTTGCGGAGGAGGTCCGGGGAAGTAGGACTGCGGTGAGGGTCCTTGATGGCCGGGGAATTGTGGGGGTGACATATTGGGCGGAGAGTTGAAGGGACGCGGGCCACCAAGTGGCGGCGTATTCGCGTATGTCGGCGCGGGAGGTGGTGGCCCAATCGGTTGGCCCCGGCCGAAGCTCATGGACGGCGGTAGCTGTGTATGGGTGGGGGACGGCGGCTGATATGGAGGCTGAGGAGGAGGTGCCGGAGGAGGCCCTGGAGGGGCTGCATGCTGAGGCGCAGGCGGCGGTGGGAGTGGTGGCCGAGCCGGTGGAGGCCCAGTCGGAGGGGGTGCGTAGGACTGTCCCGGCGGGGGACCATGGGGAGGTGTGCCATTTGGATATCCTGACTGGGATTGCATCGGAGGTGGTGCACTAGGAGGCGGCCCACCGTACATGGGTCTGGGAGGGGTCGGGTAACCCTGCTGAGGAGCCGGAGGTTGGGGCGGGAAGATCTGCTGCTGTTGGGGCGGGGGTTGTTTGTATGGGAAGCCTTGGGGAGGCGAATTGGTAGGCGGGAAGTGCTGTGACGACTGGCTACTGGAGAAGTTTTGCTGAGGTTGATTGTTGGGCGGGAAGCTTGATTGAGATTGATTGTTGGGCGAGAAGCTTTGCTGCGGTTGGTTGTTGGGCATGAAGCTATGCTGAGGAGGAGGATTGCTCGGCGGGAAGTGTTGCTGTTGCGGTGGTGGTCCATGCTGAGGAGGCGGGTATGGTGGGTAACTTGGAGCGGCTGTCTGCGGCCGGGGTGCTTGGTTCGGCGCAACGAGCGGCTGCCAAGGGGGCTGAGCCTGGTTCGGAGACGCAAGCGGCGGCGGGGGAAAGGGTGGCGGGGCGGATTGCTGCTGATACGGAGGACCAGGTGGCGGTGGCCCAGGAGGGAAGGATGGACGTAGCGGTCCGGGAGGATAGGAGGTCTGGGGCGGCGACTGAGAAGGATACTGCGGCTGCGGCTGCGACTGCTGCGGCTGTTGCGAGGGAGGGGGCCCCTGATGCTGCTGCGGCACAGGCATGTATTGCTGTTGTTGCGGCGGTGGTCCGTATTGAAGTGCGGAAGGTTGGCCAGAACCCGAAGGCGAGCTATTGGTATGCATGCCCATTGGCGGCCGCATCTGCGGTGGATACTGGATCGGCATCTGCGGACCGATTTGCGTTGGAAGAGAGTTCGTACGCTGCGGCGATGGGATCGGAGATACAGGCGAATGTGTCTGAATCTGCGGCCCGGCATTCAGATGCGCCGGAGTGGTCGGAGGATATGCGGTGCCTGGAGGGGTAGGCAGGGGTACAGATTGGCTGGGTGGAGGGTATTGCCCAGGCGGAGGAGGGTAACCACCTTGCATCTGCTGCGGGTTCGGCGGCAGAGGACGACCCGCAGACGAAGCACGAGGCGGTGAGGGAATAGGTGCCGGAAGGTGAGGCGGAGATTGACCATACGGCTGCTGTGGGCCGGCCTGGGGCTGAGGGGTCGGCAGCGGCGGCCTTAGGCCATGATTTTGTGCTTGCGGTGGAGCCGCAGCGGGTTGAGTTGGGGGAGTGTACTGTGCAGGAGGGAGCTGCTGCTGATAGACGTAGGGCTGTGGGGATGGAGGTGGTCTAGGCGGAGCATTGGCATTGGGGAATGGTGGAGCGCTCTGAGGGAATGGCATCGACGGAGACTGCCCAAAGTTGCTCGACGCGGACAACGGTGTAGGCGTTGACCCACGAGAAATGCCGGAGCCGGGAGGAGGCTGTAGAGATCCGAACCCACTGGTCGGCCTTTGGATATTCCAGCCGTCGTTGGGTGCTGCCAGGCCGGATTGGAGCACCTGAGAAGCCTGCCCGGCACTGAACGACTGGCTGTGCGGTCGGGGGAGGGGCGAGTGCCCCCGCAGTGGTAAAGCACTGCTCGGTGCCGACGTCGCCAGAGAGAGGCTCGAGAGCGAGTCTGACAGGCTGCTAGCCGAGTCGTAGCTGGAGAGGGTTGACAGAGCAGGTCGCGGAATATGGTGCGACGAGAGACTTTGCGACCCAGGCAGATCGAACATGGACATTGGACGTTGTCCAGCCCTAGCAGGCATTGTGTCCGGCCGCCGGTGATCGACAAGCGAGCCACCAAACTCGTCGTACTCTTCCATCCCGGGATCCCGAGCTGGGACAGGCGGACGAGCACCCCCTCTTGGGAGAGACTCGTAAGGCGCCGTGTACAGCTCCAGGGAAGCCATCGAGCCGGACTGTCGTAGGCTCGGAACGGTCGTTGCGTCCGAAGCGACTCGCGGTCGCCCAGATATTCCGTTCACGGATCCCGCAGAGATGGACTGCCGACCACCTGCAAGTAGCGCCGCTGGAACGTCGACAGGGGCTACACCGACTCCACCAAGGGAGTCTACTACGGGTACCACCGGTTTCTTCTTCTTGGGTGGGGGTTTCTCCTGCAGCGGCGATTCAGTATCATTGAGAAATTTAAATCCAGAAGTAAGCGCACGTTAAGCCAATAGGTCATCTCCAAATACACCTCACCCTGGTACCGGTCTTTGCTGTAGATCGTATACCACTCTGCACATCGCATCAGTCACCTAGTGCACGGTCGTCGAAAGAGCAGACGCACCATCGTGCTCTCCCGCCTTCAGGACAGCATCCAATTCCACCGTTCCCTCGCCGATGAACTCCGGCTCTCTCGGGTCATCAGCGTAGACTTGTACACGGAGCGACTTGCCCCCCTTGATTTTGAGGACTTTCTCCTTCTTCGGCGTCGCGTCTTTGGGCGGTGGGGCGGGCACTTCCTCCTCCTCCTTGCTCTTGGTTTTCGCAAGAATGTCATCAACGTCCTCTAGGACAGGGAAACGGATCTCTTCGTCCCACTCTGGGTGCTGCCCGCCGCGCTTAACGGCCTTGGTGCGTTTGATGGTCCCATTCATCATTACAGTGCAGTACGGGTCCTGCTTTCCAATATGCCGCTTGTTCGGCAGGTTTCGCTACACACTTCGGTTTAGACGCGGTAGGACGCGTCAGCAAGGCGTAGACTTACCGCTTTGAGCACGACGACGATGAGCGTGCCCAGCTCTCTTTCTGTGGACGCCATGATGCGCGCACGTGTTGCTGGCCCTTGGTGTGGAAGATGGCGCCGGTGTTGCTCGCGGACTGTCCTGCAATGGCGGGCAAGTTAAAGGATGGATGGTGGTACACAGCTAGCGGTCGAGGTCGAGATGTCGCAGCCAAGACAGTGCCCTGTGTGGGCTGAGCGCCAAAGCCGACGTCAAGGAGTGGGGGACACCGCCACCCTTCAACCAACTCTCGTCACGTTTGACGCGCCCAATTCACATCCATTCCAAACAAATCCGGCAACTGGTGGTGGGAAACAGGCGAGAAGCGGTATTAGACGTAATTCTGGTATCGTGTTGTACAGAAGCGCAGTAATAAGTTGACAAAGAAGCCGCTCAACGTGCGCTGTCCCCATGCGCAGACTGCAGCGCGCGCAGCACCACCTCATAGCACCACATCGTGATTGCGCTGCTTGGCGCAGCTTTCACCAGGCTCACGCCCAGCCCTCGATACAGTCCACGCATGCCCTCCCGCTGCACAATTGCCCTCATCCCGTGATAGACCTCGATGTCCTTCTGGAGGTACCTGTCTCTCGTCGGGCCCTGCACCTGGAGGCGCTTCCGGATCAGGTCGAGCGGAAAGACGCCTGTCTTGGCTACAGTGCTTGCGAAGCCACCCGCCAGTGCCGACTCGTATCCGGAAAGAGACAGCGCTCCCGCCTCGTTGTGCCGCGTCAGGAAGGCGCGTGTCGGCTCGTAGGTCGTAAAGAACAGGCCCATGTAGGGGACGACCTGGCCGACACCAGCCGACACGCCTCTGAAATATCCAGGGATGCCCTCGGTCGTATATATCGTCCGTATTGCATGCGCGAGCGAGGTGTATATGCGCAGGTCTCCACTGCCTTGCGCGGCGAAACGTGTCCGGAGAAGGTCGAAAGGATATGTCACGAATGTTGCGACCGCACCTGCCGCGCCACCAGCCACAAAGTCCTGCGCCGAACGAGGCAGTATACCAGTGCTGCTGAGGGCGACGTGCGTCGTTCGGTAGGTGTAGAATTGTGCCGCTCCGTACGTGAGGTAGAGCAGTTCGGCAGGGATGTTCCCCTTCCACAAGCCTGTTATGCCCTCTTCGCGCGCGATGGTGGACATGGCATGGAGCATGCCCCTATACGTAGGCGGGATAGAAGCGTCGCGGGCATGATGTTGCAGCTGTAGTCGAATTTTGACAACATCTAGAGGCGCGATTATAAATCTGGTAGCTATGCTCAGCGATCGTAAGAGAGAAGATGTGGCGCATCGGCGCACCGTGATATTACTCCTGCAGTGGATCCAGCGATCGCTACGTCCAAGTTCGAGCTCTGCACTCGCCTGCATCAGCTGCATGCCCCAAGAAGCGTGCTCACGACACTCACCTTATCAGAATCCTCCTTTCCCGCAACTCTAGGCATTCCCAGCGGTCACCGCAGGTGTACGTCGACAGAATGCAGCTTCACGTCTAGTAGTCTATGTCGTATGCAGTCGACAGCAGCTCTTCAACATCGGGGCCGGCTTGGAGAGAGATGCTTTACTTTGGTCATGGCACGTAGCGCGAAAGGTTTTTGTCGCGCTGTATTTGGGTTTTCAGGGCAGGAAGCGCATGTGAGGGCGTCATTGGGGTGCTTTCGGAGCCGAGGTGCGAAAAGCCCACAGCGCGCTTTCTCCGAGCCGCGTCCGAGTCCGTACAGTGGCTCAATTCGCAAAGCGCTCGACGATCACCTCGCGATATCCAGGGGGCACCACGCATATGTCAGCACTGAGAGGATATGTTAGGCCACTGTGCACCCGGAACGAGCTCGATCAGTTGCCGTTTCCTGGAGGTGGTTGACCTGAGTCCTACGTCGACTTGATGACCGTTCGTCTCAAGCAATAAACGACCCGCCCCCGAACACTTGAAAGCTTTGCAGTCAAGGTGCATCCAATGCAGAAGAGCCACAATCAGCAAACCCGGTCAAGTATCTCTTGTCTCTGAGAGACTCCTCTACTCTGTGATTACTCGGCATGCGAACTCCCATGGTTGATCTGTCGTTGCGCCTCATCTGTTTCCTCATCTTTCCAGCTCTGGCTGCCTTATGACATCTGGGTCTGCTCTTATCGCTCCACCATCACGGTATTGCTGATAGACCATAGATAGCATGTGTCCGCCAAGGACAACGAACGTCTACAAAGAAGACGACAATCGTGATATCGACCGTTACGGCAGCTCCTGTTTCCCGCGACCCCAAATGGGTCTGGCCCGAATCGGAGGAGACCCTGTGTCGTTGGAGCGTCACGTAACTAAATTGGGCGAGGGGCAGCACGATGTTCCATTCGTTGATTGTCTACTCGTCGGCCTTTCTTTACTGCGAGATTGCAGCTCAGCACCCCTGTGCCGTCGCTCGGCTCACACCTGTGGCAACCGCATTAGGAGCAGCCGCGGACAGGAACGGCCCCCGCTCGCTGGGCTCCAGCCTTCCATCACTTGCAGTCCAGCCGCGGCGACAACCAGTATTTCGAAGTTCCAGAGTGAAAGGAGGGCCGCGGCCGTAACATGTCTGGCATCAGCTAATTGGGGTAAGGAGCGAGCCTTAGGGAGAACATGTTCTGTTGCATTGGCTCTTCATGTGGATTCAGCGTCGCCGCCAGCATCTCGCCTAGAAAAGTCAGGAGCACGACCGCTTACGTGTCAGACACATGCACATAGCCGAATGTGACATCTTACCAGCATCTCTCATATAAGGCTCATCCGCCTGTCTATTCTCTAAACCTCTCCATTCTCGTGCCACATGAGCATCTGCGAACCACTCATAATGTCTCGGAGCGTTGTCTCAAAAGGGTCTGTGCTTCTTTTCCGCATATTAACTGCTGCGCCTGTCCTCGTGCTTCTCCCTCGATCCGATTCCCATTTCTGGGCAGGCACCACCGGAACGGTACCGGTGTTCCTCTTCGAAGCAGAAGCGCTGATGTGCCTTCGGTTACGTACTCTGGAAAAGGTTGTCCTCTTTGTCTACGACCCAGAAGGGAGACCGGCAGGCTGATCCTGCTTCCTGGTGATACGACGAGTCCAACTGCAGACATCACATTCGCTACTACCACTATCAACAGAGTAGGGGACATTGTCGCTATATTGCTTCGCTCCCCCGAGAATAGTACTTCGAATCCCCATTGTCCACTCGTTTCGAGGGCAAGCTGCATATCTGGGTGCTCCAAGTTCGCGTTGCTTCTGCTCGGCACCGCTGTCAATACCGCTGTGTCGATGCCCCGTCTTCCCCGATAAGACAAGAGTCAGTGGAAGGCTTCGGATACGGCAGCCCCGCCGTTCACAGCGATAGAATCTTGCCATCCTCGAGCGTTCCAGCAGGCCCGCTTAAGCCTGTTAGACCATTCAGGCCGTCCGATACGTCTGCGCCTCCCGGCCTGCGATCGGACAGTGGGACCCTCAGTTCCTGTCCAAACCCTATGATCGGCCCTTAATGTGCCTCGGTTGTAGTCTGATCAGCCCGTTCAACACGCATGCATGCCGAGGGGGTGTATTGCCGAGCGGTGCCCCGCTCACTTTGCACCCTCCTTCCAAGCAGCGGGTACCGACGCCTGGCCGGCTGGTTGATGTGCCCCGCCAGCGCAGCCGGGCGGGAATCCGGGCGATCAGCCCGTCAATTCCCAGCAGAGTTGCAGTGCGCCGCATGAGCCAAGCGCATGCGGCTGGCGCGGCCGGCGCGGCCGCGGGTGCACGTCGGCGGTGTTTGTCGTGAGGGGCGCACGGGCGGGCGGTGTTCTGCCAACGAGGGCGGGGGAAAGGCACGGAAGGGCCGCGGCTCTTTGCCATTGGCAGGCGGCGGCGCGGGTGCCGGCGCGCTGGGCGCGAAGCTGGAATACAGTAGCTTTCGCCGCCGGGAGCGGTACAGCTTCTGGGCGCATCGGGCCCCTTATTGTTCTGTTCTATTCACTCTATTGCATTGTCACATCGTTGACCAAGACTGGTCCCGAAATCTGGTGGGAGCGGAGGAGTTCGCTTATTGATCAGACGGGCAGGAACAGGCGGTCGCGCGCTCGTCTGATATCATCAATTCACTTGGGGTTTTCATTATTACAACCAATGACACATGGCGTGAGAGCGGAGCGTTGGAGCTGGTACAAATACACTACGCACAGTGGGGGAGTCCTTTCTTGGGTTTGTCAGACAACAGGGGCACAACAGGGCAACGAGAGCAGAAATGACGGAAGGCAGCAGCAAGTCGATCGGCGCATAGAAATGAGAGAAAACGAGCGATAAGGTGATAGTTATGTGAAATTGGATATTGGAAGAAGATCTGTTTTTGGTGTGGCTTTGCGGTTTGGGGGCCCAAGGAAGGTGTACCGAAATAGGCTGAACATAGTGAAGACATGGAATAGGATCCAGTACATGCGGATGCCGAAGCGGGAAGGAAGGCACGATGGCGTGTAACCCCAGGGGGGTGGGATCTGGGCGTGCAAGCCTGATGCAAAAGAGGGGAATCGTTTTGTGGTTGTGGGGCGGGTATCCCGAATGTTTTGGTGGTCTGTCGAGTCGGGGTGCGACTGGGCTGTTGGTTATTTCGCGGATCGGATCAGGAACGGCGTGCGTGTTGTCCAAGTGTGTGGGCCAGGTCATGAGCGCATGTTCGGCGGGAAATCACAAGCGGTCGTCGGCGCACCTGACGGTGCGCGTGCGTGTTCGACGTTTTGGGTAAATCGAGTCCAGCGTGAGAGAAGCAAAGAGGCAAGGAAACAGTGGTGATGCGTGCGGGAGATAGTGCTACAGGTTGTATTGGAGGAGTGGTTCCAGCCGGTCCGTAAAGAGTCATGGGTATCGTGTAGTCCACGGTATTTTGAGTGGTGGTTCAGCAGCACGTCAGGCGATCTCCAGCAAGACCGCGCGCGCCGCGTGGAAGTTTGGCTCGGTGACGAATACGTTCGCCGTCCTGAGCGTGCTGGTGTAGAGGTGGTTGATCTGCGCCCCGAGGAGCGCATCGGAGATGCGGGTTGCCAGCCCGACTTTGTCTGCGGCAGGGATGAGCAATACACTCGCGAGGGCTGGCGCGTAGAACGCACCAAGACCAAATGCAGAAAAGTCGATCTGCAGGCACCGCAGCGGGCCCCGGAGCGCCTCGGACCCGTCCCGCAACGCACCGCCGTCGTCCTCGTACTCCCCGTCCTCCGTCTCCTCATCGTCACTGTCATCCTCGTACACATCCAGCTCCCCAGCACTCATGACCATGTACCTCTCGTCCTTCTTAAACAGCTTCGCCAGCACCCGTGTGTTCGCCGTGAGGGAGGTGGCGCCACGCGTGCGGATGAAGGAGAAGAAGGGGAGGGCGAGGATGGCCGGATGCACAGCCTGTGGGGCTGAGATTGAGCGCTGCCTGCCCGCCGACGTGGAGGGGCGGGAAGGTTCTGGGCTGATGCGGGGAGGAGTCATGGGGTGGGTGAGCGGCGGATGCTGAATGGAGGACGTGGAGGATGACGGCGAGCGGGAGGGCATCGACAGCGAGGAGTCACGCGAGGAGCGCGAGGACGAAGACTCGTCGGAGTCATACTCCACGTCGCTGGGGTCGGACCACTCGGCCTCCGGCCCGCTCCCTCCGCCGCTGCTCGAGCTGCTGCCTTCGCTGGGCGCGTCCTCGGCAAGGATGTCATCCAGCGCAGATTCCCCCTCGGCTTGCTGCCGCCCCGCTGGTGCAGACCGGCGGCGTTTCGAGCGGCTGCGGCGGCTCCCGTCGCCGTCGAGCAGGATCTGGTGGGCGAACGCAACAAGCTGAATGATCTTGAGCAGCCATTGGGAGGAGTGTTCCTCCGCCAGGCCGACGCAGGCGATGCTCCCCGAGATGGGGCTGACGACGTACTCCGGGCCCTTGACGGTCATAACCGAGTGTTCGGAGGACGGGGCGGGGCTGGGGAGGCTGTCGAAGTCGCCATCCGAGGTCGGGGACGGGAGAGCGTGAATGTCAAACTGGTGGTCGAGGCTCAGCGGAGGCAGGATGACGTCCTCCCCCGGCTCGTGCGATGAGGGCCAGTCACCCCGTCCCCCTGCAGGAGGCAGGTACGGCGACATGCCGTGCTCGTCGTACATGCTGAACCCCTCCTTGCGCAAGCGGCGGACGACATCAGGCAGCAGACCGGACTTGACGAGGACAAAGTCGGCGCTGTGTGAGGAGACGAAGAGGATGGGGATGCCCGCTGAGCTCAAGCATGACGAGATCTGATGTATGCGTGTGCCAGCATCTGCGAATGGCGTGAGTATATGCGCATATATGGCACTATAGCGACATACCCTCATCGTCGTGCGTGTCCACCTGCAGGACGCTCCAACGCTTGGAGGAGTACTCCATCGGCTTCCACCCAGGCTTCCTCATCTGCTTCGAGTCCCTCGCCATCCTGTGCTCCTTCCTCGCCATCTTGATGAGCTTGGTGCGACGAATGGTGGCCGCATCGGCGTAGATGGACAGCTCGAGCTCGTTGGCGACGATGGCGAGGAACTCGGCGCTCTCGACGGAGTTGAGGAGGTTGTAGATGATGCGGTTGCAGACCTCTCCTTGAACGGCCCGCTGCCGGGGGATATTCACCAGTGACAGCGTCGTCGGGAGGATAGTGAGCGTCGTCTGGTTCTCGGACAGGTTGATGGTTGAGGTCGAGGGGGACGAGGAGGACGGCGGCTGGTAGTAGCCTGGGTAGGCACTAGCAAAGACGGAGCGGACCGAGTCTGACCTCGAGCGGGACGGGGAGGGTGCGTCCGGGGAGGAGGGCGGGCTGAAATACGGGTAGTAGTCTCGCGGGGTGCGCATGGCTGCTGGTTGCTTGGCAGGCAGAGCTGCGGCGGGGATATCGTTATATACCAAGGGGGGGGGAGGGGGGGAAACAGTCACACGGCTGCGGGCAGCGTGGACGAGGGGACGGCGGGCCACGTCAGGACGGGCAACGGAGTGTCACGATGAGGGGGAGGGCGGCAGACGGGAGAGGAAGAAGGGGGGGTTAAATGGGGAGGGGAGGGGAGAGGAAGGGGACCGTCCCGGCCAAGAGGTGCACCTGGGCGGGCGGGAAATGTGATAGAGTAGGGATAATATGTGCGATGTCGAGAAGCCATCCCATCGGCTCGCAGGAGGCAGGAGGGGGGCCATCATTCGTGAACGGTCACTGGGAGGGGCCATCGCAGCCCCGCCGCACCGGCACAGGACCCTCACTCCGCCCATTCTCGGTTCGCGCCAGGCGGCTGCCCGATTGGGAAACGACTGGGATGGGACCCACGGCCAAAACTGGTCGTGCCTTCTCTTCCGCCACTTCCCTCCCCAAGCCCACATGCTCCTCCGTGCCCACGACCGCCGATGCCCCCGCTGGCCCTCTCCTTCTCTCGTCTTCCGCAATTACCGTACCCCCTCCAAGCTCAGCCTCCCCTCATACCCACCCCTTCCAGATGGATTACCATGGCTAACCCGCCCTCCTTCTCAATCACATATCCCGTCCTCATGTTCGCCCTTCTGGCCAAATGACAATCCCCAACCCCAATCCCCTTCTCCCGCTCCTGAGCTGTCAAGAACCCGTTTCGCATGTCCGGCTCCTTTGGCCCGTACTTCCAACCGGGAGCAACGTCTAAGTACTGCTGCATTTCGCTTCGTTCTCGTAAGCGGGCTGCTTTTGACTCCCCATCTCCTGCACAGCGCTCCGCGGCCGGCCGCAGGGCTCGCCGCAAACTCCGCGCAGGGACCCCGGCCCAGTTTCGGGACCACGTGCCTCGCCGGAAAGCCGCTGTCAACCGTGCATTCGCAATTTAAAGACGGTATACAATCAATGTCGGCGTCCCGCGATTGCTTCCATACCAGTCGCGGCCTCCGATTCTGCCAGGGAGTGGAGACGCAAGGCCAAGAAAATGAGAGCCTGTTCGGATACCGGAGCACGGTCAGCCGCGTAGCGCATCTGAGGGGGTGTGGGCAGGGTGCAGATGCGCTACGCTCAGATGCGATGTTCTGTCCAACTGGACCCTGTTCGGCATGCCAGTAGCCCCGCGCATCTTGTCTCCATCCACCATGGCCCCAACCCGGACTCAGCACCTTGCGCAGAGTGTGCATACCCGTCTTGTACGCCCTGCAGGCATTGCAACACTATACCTCATTGCAGCTGCCTTTGAGCTCTATGCGGAGCACTATGTTGCCAGCCAGCTACGACACACATCCATTCGACCTGGCGCAGTCTGGATCGAAGAGTTGCTGCATGCTCCAGCTTCCCGCATACATGACGTGCTTGGTATGCACAAGAACGTCTTTCGCAGACTGTGCAACCTCCTCTTTGCGCATGGTGGTCTGCGTCCAACTCGCTTTGTGGGCATTGAGGAACAGCTGGCACTATTCCTTGTTGCTGTGCGCAAGGGCGAGTCGAACCGTGGTCTCCAGGAGCTGTTCCAGAGAAGTGGAGATACTGTATCACAGTGCGTCAACCTGACCTTGCGCAAGGTATCAGTCTGACTGATTGCTTCTCAGTGTCTTCCATCGCATCCTGCGCATTCTCACATCACCCAACATCTATACTCGCTATGTCCGCTTGCCAGAGACCAGTACACCACCCGAGATTAGCGAGAGTCCAAAGCTATACCCATTTTTCAAGGACTGTTTGGCGGCAATTGATGGGTCGCACATTGCTGCCAAACCTTGCGCAGAGGATCGACCCCGTTACCGTGACCGCAAGGGTGGACTGAGCATAAACGTGCTTGCTGCATGCACTTTTGACATGCGGTTCTGCTATATCCTGTCCGGTTGGGAGGGGAGCATTGCTGATAGCATGCTCTTTGACCATGCGCAGAGTGGGGATCTTGTTGTCCCAGCAGGCAAATACTATCTGGGTGATGCTGGCTTTGCGCATTGTGATGCATTGCTGGTGCCCTACCGTGGAGTGCGGTACCATTTGCGTGAATGGGGAGTTGCAAAGTTACGGTATGGTCAGCTCCACTCTCACCTTGCGCCTGGTCTCACCAGATTTCAGGCCTAGCAATGCACAAGAGCTGTTCAATCTCCGTCATGCACAGGCTCGCAATGTCATAGAGCGTGCCTTTGGCATCTTCAAGAACAGATTTCGCATCCTCCGTCATGGCAGCGAGTACCCAATGAAGACACAAGTGCGCATTGTCCCAGCATGTGCAGTCTTACACAACTTCATTCGCATACATGATGCAAGCGACATGTTGGAAGATGAGGATGAGAACATTGACAAGGTCCCTGCTCCGTCCTTTTCTCTGCCATTGCCGTCTCTCTCTGTGAGTGCAGCAGAGCTGGCTCGGGCAAATAGGAGGCGAGATGACATTGCGCAGGGTATGTGGGAGAGCTACACTAGCCATACTAGGAATCGGCGCCCATGAATGAAGGGGTACTGTACTGGCTATAGTCGGGCATGCTAGGTAGGGGTGAGGAGTGAATGCTACCGAATGGTTCACCAAAACCTTGCGCCTGGTCCTCCCTCAACTTCTTGCGCAACCACAAAGTGCGCAGGTTGGGCTTGGACAGTGCTGCATAGCTGAAAGCAACTGCCTGATTCCGTGCAAACAGATCAACTGCAGAGATGATCTCCTCATCCGAAAAACCCTCCTCATCCTGCAAAAGCTGGATGGCACGCTGCTGACGCTCTGGGGAGGTCATCACCGACCCAGAAGTTGCACTGACCATTGCCTCAGACAGCCCCTTTACTGCCTCTGCCATTGCAAGAAAACCCTGCGCACCAGAGGCACGAACCCGCTTGGTAGCTGGGCCAGAGGGGACAGCTGCCTTGCGCTTGCGTGACTTGGGCTGCTCATTGTCCTCCTGATCAAGCTCGTCCTCTTCGGTGCTACCTTCATCTGCCTCTTCACCTTGCGCAAGGTGAAGGGCATGCTCGCCAGTTGCAATAACTGGAGCAATGAGCGGGGCAAGCTTGTCATACAGCGGAAAAGGCTCCTTCCTGAATCGCTTTGCATCGGAGTGACTCTGCGCTTTGTTCAGTTGATGCCAACATGCATGCATCTAGGCACGCGTACTGCAATGTATGCCCTCCAAACAGCCTCAGTCGCTGTGACCATCTGATTGTCCTCATCCCACCCAAAGCCTGATGCATGGCGCAAATCATCAACAATCTTCCAGTCGCGCTTCATCTAGGTTATGGTCAGGTCTACTCTGAGAACTCTGCGCAAGGTTGCATACCCTGTGCCAGCGCGACTTGACCTGCTTCTTGTCCTTCTTCCCTCCGTCTACCTCAGGGAAAGCTTGCGCAAGGTGGTCTGCACAAGCTGTCCATACGACTGGCTTCCACCCACTCTCCGCCTGGTTGCCCTTTGCATGCTGTATGACAAGCTGATCGACAAGTTCTTCATCCTCTGCTGGTGTCCAGTGACAGACCGGGCGCTTGGTTTGTGTCTGGGACATGATGGACGGGAGTGGAGAGCGTGATCTGAAGGAGATACAGGTTGGACGAGTATCTGAGCGCATCTGGGTTTTGGGTGGAGATGCGCTTTGCGCATCTGACAAGTCCCTGCGTACCGAACGCGTGCGCATCTTACACAGATGCGGCGGAGGTATCTCACGAGATGCGCCCCCTCAGATACGAGCGTATCCGGTATCCGAACAGGCTCTGAACAATGACCCTGTGGCTCACGACGAACGGCGTGGGAGGGGTCTGGAATGCAACCGATGCGGCGCATTCGGCCAACAACTCATTTGGTGCGAGACAAGGGGATAGGGACTCGCCCGCTCCTGACTCCTAGTGTTGACGCTGGGCCGCTCGGGGAATGATGTGGTGCGACTCCGGCCCCTAGCACTTTCTACTCGCCTTCCACAACAGCTCGGTGGGTCCACGTCCGGCGCTAGGAGCTCTAACGCTGGCACACGTGTCGACATCGTGTAACGGCGATCGTGAATCGCTCCTATTATAGCGCATAGCGAGCAGCCCCACCCGAGCCGTTCCAAGAATAACAATCATACTGTCACTACATTGTATATTATTATCCACTCCCGCGCAGCGCTGGCTTTTGTTCGCTTTCGGCGTACGCTTCTCCAGCATCGCACGCGCGCGCATCCCGCCCGGCTACGCATCGGGAAACGCTGGCCCGAGCGGCGGCATTCGCAGCACCCGCGATCGCTGATGGGCGCCCGAAGGGAACTGAAGAGGGGAGCGCACAGCTTCCGGGGAAACGACGCAGCGCGCCCATGACGCCCCCGCCGCGGCCGCGGGAGAAGCGGCGCCAGCTGAATTCGATTCCAGCTGGAATTCAACGCACGACCCTCCTGCACGTCCCTGTATCCTGCGGTTTCTGTCAGCTGCTGAGAGATAGCCTTTCCCGGCATTCAGACAGGGCCGGCTAGTCCGACTGTGGCTGTCCGCCCCTTGTGGCCATACTGCCGCGGTATTGGGATGCCCCGCACAGTTGGCATGGATCCCATCGCTCGTCCCCACCCATCATTCTGTAGCACACCTGCTGACTACGCGCTCATTGATCCCGATCGAGCACTGAGAGCCAGCTTGAAAGCGTAGTAACACGAAACGCCCATCTCTGCAGAGAACGTCTATCTCCTGTAAGATCGCCGAGATGTTCAGTGTAGTGTGCTACAGTATGGTATTCTGTGCGCTGAATCATTGGACACTATTCGATGACCGCCCCGGCCCCCACATACAGCCAGCGGGGGCCGAAAGCCGCTTCACGCTCGCATCAGCGATCGTACGATCTGCATACAGCGCAAACGCACTACGTAAAGTGTTCTGCGCAGCACCGCGGATTATGCACACCGAGGTGTTCGTTAGTGCGCATGACGCCCAACCCTTTGATGATGCGAAGAGGGGCAAGGGGGCCCGCCCACCCGTCGCGAGGACCAAATAATGCCTATTCTCTTTCTCCACCCCTTGAGAACGCGGCCCAGGCTCTTTCTTCTGTTGTCTTTCTCGCAACCCGCGGAACCTTGCATGCGCTGCACTGGACGTCACCAGATCGTCATCCCCTTGCCGTCCTCTCGGACTCACGCCAGGTCTGAGCATGCACCCTTCCTGCGGCACAAGACCACCTCCGGCTCTGCCGCCGGGGTGACCGGTTTCAACACGCCCGGTTCGAGAAGCCAAGCAGCAGCGGTAGAGGCAATTCGCACTCCGCTCGGACTGCACCTCCGAACCGAAGAATAGGGCGACTGGGGTGATTCGGTCGATAATGATGGCTGGGGATCACGATCCCACTTTGACTAATATTGATGATCGTGTGCGGGCGTTCGGTAACTCCGGGGCCGAGATCTCAGAGATGGCGGATCTTGAGCCCCTGCCTCGGCTTCGCTTTGTTCTTCGGAACGCCTACCGTCGGTTGCGTGCTCGGTGCTCATCAGCTGCTGCCTGCTTTCTGTGCGTGCTTTCTCTCCGACCGCAAGGCTGCTGTCCAGTGATCAGGTGATGAGGCTGGTGCCGCATGCGTGGGTAGCCAAGGAGACCCTCACTTACACGCCGGAAAAGTCAAGGCGTTGCGCTGGCGCGCACTAAAAGCATGCCGAGTCCAAGGGGACGCGAGAAGACGGGGTGCGAAACCGACGGCCTGCGCAGTCGTGTCTTCTGCGGGGTTGATGCCCAGGACCGGTAAGTATTCTACACGAAGCTCACTCAAACCGCAAGGCACGCCTCACCCTTGCGATGCATCTGACGAGACCCAACGGTTGCGACGAAAGACCGGGATTCTGAGTTCTGATGTTTTCGAGAAAATTTCAGCACGCCATTTGATTCGTTCTTGCGTTGCATATGACGGGGCCCGTAGCTAAGAAAGTGCAGTCAGGTGCACCTCTTTAGAGGTGCGAATCAAGCGTGGAAGTCCGGGCTATCAACGACACCGCGTACGAGAGTTTTATGACCCACACGGTTTGCTTTCAGCCCTGAGGGTGCAATGCCCGGGGCAAGGTCGCCCCCCACACACCTCTAAATCTCTGTCCCTGGGACAAAGATCAGTACGCCCCATCACGTCATCGGCAGTCTGCCGCGCAACCCCATCCAGCGGTATCACCGTTCGGACCCTGCCCTGCTTTCCCGCTCGGTGCTTTCTGCAGCTTCCACCCGCTTCTGACGACCTGCCGTACGTAACCGCAATCAGGGTGTCATCGTACGTCTATCGGGGCAGCCCTTCCACATTCGGATGCCGCCCCGGATTTTTTAGCTCTGCGACATCGGTACTACTGGTGGGAAAGTCGAGAGCTCGTCGTCCCACGGTTTTGTATAGGCCGCCCTGAGGAAGGTCGGCGTGGGCTTCGGCTCTCCATTGTTTGGCTCGCCCATCGGTCCAGTTCTGAATTGTTCCTATGACACCACAAAACGAACGTGGTATTTGCGGACGGGCCTAGCAGGGTCACTACTCGCTTCCGAACAAACCGCAGTGCAGCCTTGCTGCTGATCCTTGCTCAGATCGGCCTTCCCGCTGTTCAAAATCGGGGGTGAGCATGGCATGTCACGTTCCACCGGCTCGCCGTGCCGGAGGGCAAGAATGGACCGGAGCGGTACCAAGTCGCGGAGCGCATGTGCGCTCTCATCGTCCAACAGATGGCCGATCTCCCATCACGTCGATGTTGATGATGTGCAGATCATCATCAATATTAAATGCATACGATTTTAGCAATCAGGATGGGCTCCCTTCTCGTACAGACGCACCTAGCCGTTGCTAGGCTCTAGATAGCAGAGTGAACGTGCTACTAGTACCGAGCTCTTTCGCAATGCTTTTGCTCTGCTAGAATTCGCTGTCTCACTGTATCGGGATGCAGGAAGATCATTTACTACTGCATCTGTTGGATCTTAGCTGCCCGATGTATTTCCAAAGGCGTGATACGATATTAGATGTGGGTGTCTCGCGGAATCCTGCCATATTGAGTGAGTTATATCAACTGGCAGAACGGGTCAACAAAAAGTGAATAGGTAAATCCGCAGAAGTATCGAGCGATGAATGGGCGTTCCTTGGAAGGATGCCGGCGGTACCGTAGACGCGGTCATTTCAATGACGGTCACTGTATGTCATGAGCTCCCAGTATCTGAAGAATACATTCTCCTCTGCTTCTTCGGCAGCCCTTTCTTGAAGGTATCCTTCCTTGGTTGAGTGGACGTTGTCTGTTCTTCGGCTGTGCAGGTAACGGAGCCCTATTGCTGGCACAGCGAAAGCGGATAACAGCCAGGCTAGGAGGTAGCTGAGGAGGACCGGGCGTCGTATTCCCAACGAGGCATGGAGTAACCTCGCCCTGGTCCACTATGTCCTTCTGCGAGCAAATTCGCTAATGAGCATGTATACGGGAGCCTTGAACCAAGCCGGACTGTCAACTCCAGCCACGCTTCCAGTGTGCTGACAGTTGTGGCTGAAACCGGCTAACAAACGCAAGGACAACATCGCCATAGCGGAGCTGGACCGAAGAGAAAGCAAGGCATGATGAGACCGTGTCCGCCTTGCACTGCGTGTGGTGAGTGGATGCCGAATGTCCAGTCCTTGTCTGGGGTTGAGACACATTGGGATTTTGACCGAGACAGTTATTCCGTAACGCTTCCGACGGACGATTTCCCAATGCCTGCATGCATGGAGCGTGCATCCAGCCACTAATTCGAGCGGAACGACGATTTTGTATTATCGCCCAGCGGTAGGATCTGTGGGGCAAGTCCCCTGTTTGGTGACGGAAAATTGAGTCCTGTTGAGCAAGCTCAAGCATAGATAGGAGGTTTGTCGGGGAAGAACGGGGCGTTGGGGTTCAGTGGCGCCCATCGGTTGGAGCAGGTCGCGTTTTGGCTGCCCGGGATCAGACAACGACGTCACGGAGCGGCAATGATACCCTGAGCGAGTTGGGGTTAGAGGCGAGCCCCCCTTCCTGCACGACCCATCGAAACCTTTGACACTTTCTTCTCATCTCCTGCACTTTTTCATCAAATTGGACTGAGATTGACACCATGGCTCATACCAACGGCAATGCAGGCGTTGCGCCTGGCGCGTTCAATCCTCAGCCCCTCCTGCAGCTCGACCCATGGCTGGGCCCCGATATGCCGAATATCACCAAGCGCTACGAGCACTTTCTCAAGTGGAAGTCGACCATCCAAGACACCGAGCACGGCTATGACCAGTTCAGCCAGGGATGGCACAAGTTCGGCCTGAACCTCAACAAGGACGGCTCAATCACCTACCGCGAGTGGGCGCCGAGCGCGAAGGAGGCGAGCCTGATTGGCGAGTTCAACAACTGGGACAGGAACAGCCATAAGATGGTCAGGGACATGTTCGGCGTGTGGAGCATTACTCTGCCTCCCGTCAATGGCGGCCCTGCTATCCCTCATGATAGCAAGATCAAGGTGTGCACCACTGCTCAGAGCGCATATATCCTGGTTCTAACAGTGGCCAGATCTCTATGGTCAGTCCGTCGGGTGAGCGTATCGACCGCCTCCCCGCATGGATCACCCGCGTTACCCAAGACCTCTCCGTTTCTCCTGCGTACGATGCCCGCTTCTGGAACCCATCCCAGAAATACACCTTCAAGCACCCTCGCCCCCCAAAGCCCACCGATATGCGCATTTACGAAGCGCACGTCGGCATCAGCACCTCTGAGCCAAAAGTCGGAACCTACAAGGAGTTCGAGGTCGGCGTCCTGCCTAGAATCAGGGATCTGGGCTACAATACCATCCAGCTGATGGCGATCCAAGAGCACCCATACTATGCTTGTGCGTCCCTATGCACCCCCCCTGCGCCTGACCTTACTGATGTGCATATATTTAGCCTTTGGGTACCAAGTCACCTCCCTCTTTGCCGCTTCATCTCGCTATGGCACTCCTGAGGACCTCAAGTCCGTCATCGACACTGCGCATTCCATGGGGTTGACAGTACTGCTCGACGTCGTGCACTCCCATGCTTCCAAGAACGTGCTTGACGGGCTGAACGAGTTCGATGGGACCGACCATCAATACTTCCACGCTGGTCCGAAGGGCAGGCACGAACTATGGGACAGCCGCCTGTACAACTATGGTTCCCATGAGGTGCTCCGCTTCTTGATGTCGAACCTCCGGTTCTACATGGACGAGTACATGTTCGATGGCTTCCGCTTCGACGGAGTCACCAGTATGATGTACACCCATCATGGTATGGGCACGGGCTTCTCCGGCGGGTACCACGAGTACTTCGGCCCTGACGTTGATGAGGAGGCCGTCGTCTACCTCATGCTCGCGAACGACATGCTCCACTCGATCTACCCTAACGTCACCACCATCGCTGAAGACGTCAGCGGCATGCCTACGCTTTGCTTGTCCACCAATATTGGCGGCATAGGCTTTGACTACCGCCTGAGCATGGCTATCCCTGATATGTGGATCAAGCTTCTGAAAGGTGCGCTGCATATGTCCTGGCTGCGCGCAGATGCTGACACTCTATACAGAGAAGCAGGACGATGAGTGGGACATGGGCAACATTGTCCATACCCTCGTCAACCGCAGGCATGGTGAGAAGAGCGTTGCGTATGCGGAGAGTCATGACCAGGCCCTTGTCGGTGACAAGACGCTGGCATTCTGGCTAATGGACAAGGAGATGTGTAAGTTTCAGTTACTCGCTCAGCTCCGTGACTATGTCTGACTGATATTCAGATACAAATATGTCCGACTTGTCGCCCATGACGCCCGTCATTGAGCGCGGTCTGTCCCTGCACAAGATCATTCGGTGCGCATAACGGAAGGATCGTGACAACACTTACTGACCACCTCACAGCATGATCGTGCATGCCTTGGGTGGTGAGGCATACCTCAACTTCGAGGGCAACGAGTTTGGCCATCCAGAGTGGCTCGACTTCCCTCGAGCAGGTAACAACAACTCGTTCCACTACGCGCGCCGACAGTGGAATGTCGTCGATGATGTCTTGCTGCGGTACAAGTACCTGAACGAGTTCGATAAGGCGATGAACTGGTTGGAGGAGAAATACCATTGGCTTAGCTCCCCGCAGGCCTACGTTTCGCTCAAGCACGAGGTGCGTACTATCCTGTGGTAATTAGAATAGCGACTCACCAGCGCGACAGGTTGACAAGGTCATCGTGTTCGAGCGCGCCGGCCTCCTCTGGATCTTCAACTTCCATCCAACACAGTCTTTCGCCGACTACCGCGTGGGCGTTGACACGCCTGGGAAGTACAAGGTCATTCTGTCGAGTGACGAAAAGAAGTTTGGCGGGTTTGACCGCATCGACGTCAACGGGGAATACTTCACGACTCCGATGTCGTGGAACAACCGGGCGAACTGGGTGCAGGTATACGTCCCCTTAAGGACGTGCCTGGTTCTGGGCCTGAACTAGGCAACCAACGGCGCTATCGAATAATGGACTAGTGAATGCTGTCTCTCCTCTACCTCCTCGTTCGAGTCTCTTAGGTATATAAAATGCGCACTGTAACAGCTTCTGGTTCTTTGATGCAATGAAAATGATCGTCCAATGTCTGCAGTCGCTGACAAGGCGCAGTTCGCATTACTAGCATTATTCAGTCTATCCAGTTACGGGACATCCCAGCGCCCGTCTGGCCCTTGTGCCGAGTCAGCATCGCCTCTCCCGCAGTCTACCACTCTCCCTGCTCCGACCATCCCCATCCATCCCAGTCCGTCTAATCCCCCTCCACCATCCAATAAGCGGGCGCGTCGAGCTTCTCATGGCCCTTCAAGAACGGCAGGCCGACGACAAACAGGTACTCGAGCACCTTGCTCCCCTGCAGGCCGACGAGCTCGCCCGCCGCCTTTGCGCTCCCGCCCGTCGCGATCAGGTCGTCGATCACTATTACGGACTGGCCGGGGGCGATCGAGTGCGCTTGCATTTCGAACATGTCCTGCGAGACACGACACCTGGGTGAGTACCGGGCCGCGGCAGGGACGGGGTAGGGTAGGGTGGGGACAAGGAACGGCAGGGAGTGAAAATGGAAGATGGAAGATGGAAAGTGGAAGCGGGAAGGCACGCACCGTCCCGTACTCCTTCTCATACTCGACCTTGACACACTCCCCCGGGAGCTTCCCCTTCTTCCTTACGGGCACGAACGCGGCATGGAGCCTTAGCGCGAGCGGCGGGCCGAGCAGGAAGCCCCTTGCGTCCAAGCCGACGACGACGTCGATGGAGGAGAGGCGGTTGCGCGGGAGGGTGACGGTCGTTATGTGGTGCACTAGGTGCGTGAAGAGCGTTTCGAGCGCGAAGGGCGAGCGGAAGATCGGGAAGATGTCTAGGAAGACGATGCCCTGCGCCAGCAGAGCACACGGACGGCCATTCGATCAGCCCCCGTGCTGCGTCGGACCCCCACAACACTACGCTGCTAGTGGTGAAGAGGCCAGGAGGGGGGACGCACCGGCTGGGGGAAATCGGGATACTCGCCGAGCAGGGAGCGCAGGTAGGTCACATCCGCCTTTGCGCGATTGGACTCGGCGGCGGAGGCGGCCTCCTCAAAGTTGGCCGCGGGGACGAGGTGGGTCGACATCCCCGGTAGAGCAGGTGACCGGCAGACAGTGAGTCGAGAGGAGTCACGAGTTGTTGAAGCCGGTGATGGAGAGCTCCACGCCGTGCGTCCGTGAGCGCCAGCCAGGGCAGATGAAAGGCACAGCACGAGCACCGATAAGGGCCCTTGCCTGTCCCCATCAGGCTTCCTGTGGCGCTGCACCACCTTGCTTGTTTGCCCTGAGGGCCCAACGGGGCCAGTGGCGGATCCGCCTCCGGTGACGCACATGCTTCGTGGCTTCCCTTCTGGCTGGGACCCGCGGTGGACCCGAGCCGCCCGGTGTGATAGGCGGGCAGCATGGAGCGCTGTTTGGACTGGGCGGGGAGGTGACTCCCGCCGTGTCACCTCTCCATCTTCCACCATCTTCACTCCCACACCAGCAGGTGTCATACACGCTGTGCAGCCGTCGCTCGTAAATAATATAGACGCAGGCGCGCACACCTCTGATACACCTCTCCACCTGACATCGTGAGCACCTCCCCGCACGCATACAGCGATGGCCCCCGTTGACGGCGCATCCCCAGCCGGTAACACTGCGCAGCACCCCGCCCAGCTCGCACTCACCACCTCGTCTCGCCCTGCCCCTCTCACCCCTCCGCCTACCTTTACGCATACACCTCCCACACCCCCAAGACACCATTCACCCTCCCCGCCCCCCTACGTCCCCACCCTACTACCTCTCCACCACCAGCCTATGACGGCCCTCTCCCTCCCCTCCTCAACCACCAACTCATCATCACTGGCGGCCCCCATCCCAACCCCGCTCCATTCCCTCCTCTCCCTGCTCCTCCTCCCGCTCCACATCCTGCAGCGCGTCCTCGCCCTCCTCGCCACAGCACTGCGCTCCCTAGCCGCCTTCCTGCCGCTCCCCGCCTTCTCCTTCTCCTCCCTCCCCTCCCTCCTCCCCTACACAGGCACAAAAGAATCCCTCAACGACCGCTGGCTCCTCCCCCCGCCCATCCCCGCCACACCGGCCTCCACCCCCACAGGCCTGCTCACCCCCCCAGGGCCCCCAGGGCGGCGCGAGCGCCAACCGCTGACCCTCCACGTGCCCCCCTCGTACAAGTCCCTTTCCCTCTCCCGCAACCCCTCTTCGCCCAGGCCGATCCTCAAGGTGCGCACGCCGAGCGAGTGGAGCGAGTTTGATGTGGAGGATCTGGAGGGTGGGGAGGAGCATGACCATGAGCAGCATGAGCAAGGGGGCAACAAGCGGGAGCGGGACGAGCGGGTGATACGGTTCGACAGCGTGCCCGACATCTGGTGGATCGAGCGTGCCGAACGGAGGAGATCAGTGAGTCCTTCCTCTCCAAGCCATTGCTGCTCATCTACCGTCCGCTCTCCCTCCCGTCTTCCATCCCCCACCCCATCCCCCATCATTTCAGCCTTCCCTCAACCGGTCACCGTCTGTGAGACAGAGAGCATATATTGACCCTCCTACCGCAGACATCGAAGCCCCGCCCGGCGAAGGAAGAGCCGGGCCTCTGGGAGTCCTGGTTCGCGGGCATGGCCCTGCCCCAGACGGCTGCTACGCGCGAGGCGGCGTTCGGTGCGCGGATGCGGTATGACCAGATGGTCTGCTGAGGTGTTCACACGACGGGCGAGTGGAGGGGATGTTGCTCAGGATATGATGTGATGACCAGTGTTCGTTCGGCCTTGGGCTAACAGCGGTTGAGGGGAATCGCGTTTCCTGCAATTTTGTACATATGCGCATGACTGACGACTACGAGCCGGGAACGAAGGAGCAAGGGAGCGTTAGATCCAGTAGACAGACGCACGGCCCTACGAGGCCCCGTATGTATCCATATTTGGGTTGTTGTGAATTTTCTTATATTCATATTTCGTTCTCGTTGTGCCATACGTGTCGTGATCCGTCACTCGGCGGTCGGCTCGCGGTACGAAAGAATGAATGATGCATCGAGTTATTATTACGTGCAGCGCCGTGTCGTTAGTGCGCATCTAGGAGCCCAATGTACAGGAAATCAACAGCCACAATCATCAGATCGACCCCGACAGCCCGAGCCCCTCGAACCCCCACGCATAGTACCACGCAGGCGGGGCGAAGTCGGCGCCGACCTGCTGGCCCTCGGCATTCAACAGCCTCACCCGCCTCACATACGCGATCCGGAGCAGCTTGGCCATGCACATCCTGTACTCCACCGGGAAGTCGCCGTGCGTCGCGCGGAGCGCGCGCCCTTCCTCCGTCGGGCGGTGCACGTCTGCCAGCTGCACCTCCTGCAGGTTCGGGTACGTCCCCAGCCGGCAGAGCGCCTTGAAGACAGAGAGCACGGTCTCGCAGTGCTGGCCCAGGAGGGCGGGGCCGTACTCGCTCGGGTTGTAGAAGAACTCGCGGAGGACGACGCGCCTGAGCGTGCGGACGGGCTGGCCGAGGTACGAGGCGACGTCGTACACGCTTGTGTGCGGGAGGTGGAAGGCGAGCGTGCGGAGGGAAGGGCAGAGCTCGACGAAGGGGAAGACATGCCTGTTGCGCGCGCCGGCGGTCGTGCGTGTGAGGGAGAGGGAGGTGACGGAACGCCCGGGGCGGAGGAGCATTGGAAGCATTTCGGAGTGCATGAACGCGTTGTCGTCGTACACGCCGCTCCACTCGTTCAAGTGCAGGCCGAGGTGCCGCAGGTGGGGCAGCTGGAGCATGCCGAACAGACGGGCGAAGCTCAGCGGCTCGTCCGCCGGCTGAAGGTGCTTCACCTCCCAGATCAGCACGCGCAGGGCGAGCGGGCGCGTGAAGAGGATCGCGGGGATGTCCCGCAGGGCCAGGGAGCGCCCGAAGCCGCTCCCCGGGTGATCGGACTCCTCGGGCGGGGGTGTGTCGTACCGTGGGCCGCCGAAGTGCAGGTACTCGAGCCGCGGGCAGTACAGCAGGAGGTTGACGATGTCATCGAACCGCTGCGAGATGGAGGAGCGCAGGACGACAGTCTTGAGCGTGCGGCCGCAGTTGGCGATCAGGTCGGAGCAGAGCGCCGGGTAGGTGAGAGCGGACGTCATCCCGATGAACTCTTCCAGTTGCGGACAGCTTTGCAGCATCCGCGAGATGGGCGGCTGCTTGCGGCCGTGCAGGTCTTCAAATCGCTCCATAACTTCGGCATGCGTGATGCGAGCTCGGACTTCGAGTCGCTTGGTCCAGCGCCCGACCTGACCGTTCCGACACATCCTGACGACCGATTCCGAGACGCCCTTCATCTGGTCCTTCTGATTGATGATGACCCATTGCAGGCGGAGCGGATGCAACATCCAGCGCCATCCTCTGCAGACCGCTGCAAAGTTGCGCAGGTCGGCCACGGCTTGCAGGCGATCTTCATATGCCTCGGTGATGTTGTCGCTATACGTGCCGTCGAGGTAGAAGCGCTCCATTTGCAGCGGGTCCTTGAGCATGTCCGGGCCCTCGGCTTGCGTCGCATATCGCAGTATTTCGCACCAGATCTCGACCGGACATCTTGCCAACGCCGTGCTCATGGTGAGGTACTGGATCATCCACGGATGTGCAGATGTCGAGGGGACGAGAGAGCTGCAAAAGTGAGCGGACGGCCATTCCAAGCGCGCGCAGACGACCATTTAAAACGGCCGGAGACATGGTCCAGCCATCTGCCAGCCATCATCGCGTCTCAGCCTCATGTGTATGCTGGAACCAGGCACCTGCGTCAACCCCGGCTATAGGCCGTGTCTTGGCACCAAGCCAGCTAGCAACAGCCATTTCGTTGACAGCGGAGGGACCCGGATGGCGAGAGAGGCAAGCAGGTACCAGTCATTGTTGGCACGGGTAGTGGTCGTACTCGAGACAGTACTGTTGAGGTTGTCGGTCCGGTGGACAGCCACCTCACCTCATCCCTTGACTTTCTCCCCGGGCGCCTAACTCTCTCACTTGTACCAGCCACCATGCGCTATGCAGTCCTCGTCGCGGGTATGGATTGTCAAACATGCCTCGGGCTGGTCGACTAATGCGATCTACAGGCCCGGCCGGTTCCGGCAAGTCCACATTCTGTACCGCCCTCTTGACACATCTCGCCACCATGAAGCGGACCGCCCACCTGTTCAACCTTGACCCAGCCATCGGCCCGTCCGAGTATCATGTCCAGCCAAGCATAGACATCCGAGAGCTGATATCGCTGGAGGATGTCATGGAGGAGATGGAACTTGGGCCAAATGGCGGGCTGGTGTACTGTTTCGAGTGAGTCCTCACAGGTTTTTCGGCTTGGAGTCATTGCTGATAATGCTAGGTATTTGCTGCAAAATCTGGATTGGTTGGACGATGAGATTGGAGATTATGATAACGATTATATAATAATAGACTGTCCTGGTGCGCTCCGGGCTATGCGCTGCAATAGAGTGTGCTGACATATCTCCCAGGCCAAATCGAGCTGTATACTCACCACCCCTTATTACCAAAGCTAATATCGCACCTCTCCATCCAATCCATCCGAATATGTGCCGTCTACCTGCTCGAGTCCCAGTTTATGGAAGACCGGTCCAAGTTCTTCGCGGGCGTGATGAGCGCCATGAGCGCCATGGTCAACCTGGAGGTGCCTCATCTGAACTTGATCAGCAAGATGGACCTGGTGTCGAAGAAGTCTGGGAAGGGCACGGGGATGAGGAAGGCACTGATAGAGCGATATATGGAGACGGATCCGCTGCTGCTAGTTGATGAGCCGCATTCAAGGACGAATCCGAAGTTCCATGCGCTGAATCAGGCTATCGTACAACTTGTGCGTTGCAACTTGCTCTTCTTCGTTGACAGTTCTGACTGAGACAGATTGAGGACCATAATATGGTTCAGTTCCTGCCGCTGGACGTGACGGATGAGGACTCGCTGCAAGGAATACTGGAGCATATCGACTATATGCTGCAGTACGGTGAGGATGAGGAACCGAAAGAGGTGCGTTTGTTCGGTAGCCCAGATCGTTCCGACTGTTGATGCTTTCCCAGCCCAACGACATGGACGATGGCGACTTTGTAGAGGGAGACGACGAGGTAGAGTTCGATTAGAAGATGCACTCGCGATTCATCTCAACCAGCATACTGTATCTTAGCGCATACGTAATTGAGTCTCACAACGCTCCCCGTATATTGTCCCATCTAGTCCATAAGCACAGTATTGACCAACGGCTTCCCATCCACGAAAAGGTGCCTCGGCCCCGTCCTCGTGCTCACCTCCCTCTGTTGACTCTGCACGTTGACCCACAGCTGGCCCCCGCCGCCTTTCTGCACGCGCTCTACCACCCCGGCACTCGCAGCACGCGAAAGGACGACGAGCCAGGTATCGCCCTCCTCCCACTCCCAGCTCTCGCCCTCCCCGAGGCTCGGGGTGATTCGCTCAGCTTCGTTCGACAGCACCAGCACGCCGCGCGCGCCGGACTGTTTTGCAGCCATGAGCTTCTCGAGGAAGTTGCACTCTCCGCGTTGGACGAGCCAGACCACTGACGCCGGGGCCGGGCCGGGGTCTGCAGCCGGAGTAAGTGGAGAGCAGCCGAACCCCACGGGCGGCACGGTGGGGATGACAAGCTTTGCTGGCTGGGGAAAGGCGCTGGGTGCTGGGCCGAAGGAGGCGGTCCACGCTTCGGCCACCCAGTCGGTGCTGGATCCGGAGTCGGAAGAGTACCACGAGAGCTCGAGCTTCGCTGTGTCGGAAGGGACATCGACGGCGACGGGCCGCAGGATCCGGCTGTCGTTCACGTACACTGTTTGGCCGGTCAAGACGCGGTGGGGGCCCACTGTGACATCGTTCAGCATACAGCATATACGCGGTAAAGACCACATGGGCACTGCTTACGCTTCGTGATATCGTAGCCTTTGTCGTCCAGCCGCCGCACTATATGCGCTCGGATACCCGAGATGTCGTTGAGCACAAAGCCATCAGCTACCTTCCTCAGCTTCTTGGCATTTGGTGCGAGATCTTCAGGTTTCGGCTTCCCATCGGTCGACAGGATAAAGTCGAACGCGTACTCCTCCACTTGGGGTACTTCACACCACCCATCGGCAGTCCACCACTCCTGGCCACTGTCGTCCCCTCCGACCAGATGTCGTGCGGTCTCAACATCCACTCTGTCCTTCACCCCGCCCACGATGCCTGGACTCCACTGATCGTTTTCTGCAATACCTAGCAAGGGAGGGTAGTATGCAGGGCATGATAGCTTCTCTGCTTGTCGCAAATTGTGTCGTCCTGCTGGTGGCCGGACCATCTCCTCGGGAAGGATGAGCGGGTGGCCTTCGGTGGTATAAATAATGGGTATGTCCTTTAGGTGGAAGGGGTGGTTCTCATCAAATAGAAGATACAGATACTGTGGATCCATCAGCTTTTTTTTCGTGATGTATTGTGCATGAGACATACCTTCAGGGTTTCTGATAATACAAATGATTCCATGCGGTCGGCCAACTGGCCAGTCTCCACATCCCGGAGACAGGCAATGCCACATCGAACGTACGTTCGGCGCTGCAGGTCACCCAATATTCGCGCGCCCACGTCCAAATAGAATGGGTCCTTGGTGGCCCGGTATAGGAAGTAGTTGGACTCTACAAACTCTTGACAGAGGTCAGGACGAAAGGCCGACCGCTGGAGCGGAAAGTCAATTACCTGGCCGCAGAGGGTAGCCCTTGATCTCAACTTCTTTGTTAATTATGTTAAATCGTTCCGGCATGGCGGAATATCGTCTCCAAAGATTCCAATCTACAATGTCCTTCAGTGGCTTACCACGCCGCGACAAATTCACACTTACAAACTAAATGCGATTTGATTGCGTTTTGGATGTCACCGCCCAGAACTTGCAGACCAGGCCAGAATGCAGAAAGTGCGTCAACATGTACAGATGCAAGGAGTCCAGAATCCATCCAAGTATTGCGAAACTGATTTGGGAATTGAGAAGCACTCCAGCGCGCGAGATATGTTACTTACCCAAAACCCCTCTCGTCCTCTAAGGTGCTTCATCACTGCAGCATAGCTCTCATGCCAAACATCCAGGAAGTCCGGCTCTCCCAGGAGAATATACGACTTCAGGGCATATTCATAGAAGGAATCGATACCAGCACCGATCCCGCTTATTAATGGTAATACCCACGCCTGTCGCGCAGTCAGTGTCGTTCAAAGCGCGACCAAGGTCACTCACCCCCGTAACAACATTGAGAGAATTTCCGACAAGATTCAGGTCAGACCGCCTGTTCCAGACGGCATAGAACGCTTTGCGAGCGGCCGCCTCGTACACCGGTTTTCCAGTAAGTCGGCTCAGAGTCGCAAACTCTAGGACCAACGAAGCGACTCCGGCACTGCACGACTCGGCCGTCTCACCGGATCGCATCCCATGACGCAAGTTTACCTTCGAAAAAGATCAGCTGCTGATACTAGAGCAGAAGTAGTATTACGCACTCGGGCAAATGGCATTCCGGTGGGGGTATTGAATGCCTTCAGCAACCTCTTCCCTAGGTCCTCCGCCAAGTCCAGTAACTCCCCCTTGTACCACTCCACTCTCATACCATGCTCCTCACTGATAGCGAAAATGTGGGCGGACAGCAGTCCACCCAGAACTCGGATGGTGGTCTCAAACACTTGTGGTCGCGTGTCCAAGTCGAAAGTCGGGACGTATTCCACGACATTGTGAACGCTCTCGGAGAATCGGGCCCGGTCGCCCAGGACGACCAGAGCCGAAAGCGAGTCTATTAGTGTCAGGCTGAAGTTGCCGTTTACGTCGTTGACGGCAATGTTTGTCGGATCATGCCAGTCTGGTCCGTGGCCCTGGCATGTCAATGGCCGAAGCTAGGGATGTCGGCATGGTCGTCTCTCTAGGTCATTGGAGAACATACCTCATCAAATGGAAATGCTAGACCGCGGTCAGACTCTGGACACCCTCATATAGATGCGAGACTCACCATGGTTCATATAGGCATCAAAGCCATGATACCACAGGTCTCGCACCTGGTCCCTGCGGCATCCTTGGTAAGCTGGCTCGTCCCTGAGAGGCTCGTCAAAGTTGGCGTACCGATATCCGACCTTCCTGCTATCTGTCCATCTTGCCGCCTCTACCGGATATGATCCCGGATGACATAGTATGAGTAGGAGGGCAGCTTGCCGCCATCTATGCCAGAGCATGGGCAGCTCGGTCAATGGCTCGCTGAGAGGCACGCTTCACGCGACAACGGAGCCCTGGACGTGTCAATGGTGGACTTCTTACACTGCCACTAATAGCGACTTCGGATACGATTGAGCTCCTGTAGGTCACTCATTAAATTATCCATTACGTCAGTAGATCATCTGTGCATGCTATCTATCGTAGCACAAGAATATCCGTGTATTGATTAGCGTTCTACTGCACACATGCCTGTTCAAGTGCGATGGGGGTGGACCAATGTGATAAACATACAGTAGGCGCATGCAGATGCACACGGCGCTCGTGCTCCTCGAGCACTGGAGGTACGCAATTGGCTTGTGCTGCATTGGCGCCTTTCATGATCGTTCTCATAGGGCAACTAACGAGCATGTGGTGAGGAATTCTCTCCAGAGACGTAGCACCGCTTGAGACTCTTCTCCAGGTCATGTTTGCACGCTATCGGTACCGAAACCGACGGTGTACACATACGTGTCGTTTAGTCATGATCGTCCTCGTCTGGTCCTGGGCACTCTCTTGCAAGTTCTTCCTCATCCGCGTACTTGGTCCCACACCAGAAGCAGTAGTGATGGGTGTCGCGCATGTACGCGAGTAGTTCGTCCAGACGAGTCATGGGCTATCAGGGCGCGAGATTAGTGGTGTAGAGTGGGACTGAACGACCCAACTCACATCCAAGCGCAGGAATGCCACAGCCTCCTGCAGCTCCTTATCAGAAAGCTCTACATCTTCAGTTTCCTGAATCTTGTTCGCAATGTTGATGTCGCGTATCGAGCGAACCTGTCCAGGACCCATCGCCAGAGGCAGTGATTCGGGATCCGGCGAAGATCGCAAGGCATCGCGCTGCATCTGCCAGCGTAGCCGCTCTGCAGCAGCCTCGTCCGCCGCGCCAATGAGCGCTTCCGGATCATTCGCAATGTATTCTCGTAGTGATGGTGGGAAGTCGTTCGGCACATGAGGGTTCAACCAGTACTTGTTGAACTGACCATTGGTCAGTAGCGCGTCGGCAGGGGTGAGGGTATGCGCACCTTCTTCCCGATACCGTCATCTAGTGTCATGCACGTCTTCCGAGCACTCATAAGACGACCCTCCGCACGCCGCTCCTCGAATTCTAGCTTCGCCTTGTTGCGGAACGTCTCCGCATCGCTTGCTTCGTCAGCCGCCAGCTTCGCGACCTTCGCAGCCTTCTCCGCAGCTTCAGCCGAGGGAGAGAGTGCTCTCTTTCCTTTGCCGAGACCCTGGCGGCCTAGGACACGTATCAGATCAGCATATATCTCCAGCGATGGTAGCTAGAGGACCCACCTGACCAGATGCTGAGTGGCAGTGGTGTTTTGCGATGTCCGAACGCAGACGGTGTGAACACAGACATCCCTTCATGCTCTGCAGGAGTTGAACTCCCATTTACATCTCTATGTGATTCTCCTTCATCTGATGGTATTGGGGGAGTCGGAGTCGAGGGTTTCGGCGACGCTGGCTTCGCGCCTAATGACTCGCCGACCTTGAATCCCATGCGCTTCATCATACCCAACGCCTTATTCTCTACACCAAGCTCCTCTTTCTCCTCCTGTGCACGTTCAAACAAGCTCTTGCTCAGCCCCTCCTGCCTCGCCTCCTCCTCGAGCTGCTTCCTGCTCTTCTTCCTGCCAGCCTCATTCTTCTGCTCGGCGATGCGCGCTGCCTCCTTCCGGAGATCTCGATACGTCTTCGGCTTCTCGGATGGCGTGTCTAGTTGGGCAAGGAATTTGTCGGACAGATAATCATCCTCGTCGTCGGACATTATGAGGAATAAGAAGGGAGAGATTGCGTGTCCCGAGGTCTCATCGAGCAGGTGAACGGGTGGCGTCACACCCACGCGACGCTTCGCGCGTCTTCGGACAAAGACGAGAGCGCGATCATTGAGCGCGACCTAACCTTGTATCTTAACATTATCGCGGGATGTAAGCACATAACCACGCAAACGCTCCAAAGTGTTCAGAGAATTGGTATGGAGAGCTCTCTTACAGCCAGATCTAATTGACATTTAGATCTGAGAACGCAGACCTTGCAGAGATGCCTGAGCCAAAGGAGGAAGAACCGATAAGCGGCGATGTTGTACTGCCGAGCGCGCACCAGGAATTCACCACAATTCCCATACCCGTCCGGTGCCAGCGCCATCCGTGGACTAACAAAGCGGTGCTCCATACGCGACGAAAGATTTGGCGCCAAGCTGAAGAACAAAGGCTTTCTGAGAGAGGATTATTGGTCTACGGAGAGCCGATATGGTCGTATGAGATACTTCCCCTACTTAGACTTGCATGATGCTGACGTGGTGCACTTCTGCTTGAAGTTACAGGGATATGACTTTGTTCTGGTTCAGTCCTGGTTTGTGTTACAGAGAGACTGTGTTGCTGATTGTTTGCAGGACAAAGTGTTTGCCCGCGGTTGCAGCCGATGAGGGAAAGTCTACAACACCGCCCATCACCGCAACACCCGTTGAAGAAGCTGGCGATGCCGGGGCGTTTCCACTGAGCAAGCCCATCTATGGTGACACAAGTGTCGACACGTTCACCACGGATGATCACGATCGTTCTCACGCTCCCACTCGTTCCTTAAGTCCACCCCCTATAACCGTCCTCCAGGTTCCTGTTTCACCGGATAACGGATCGGACATGGCAATCAGCGACGATGTAGCCGGAGGAGAGCAGAAGACATTTGACGCCAACATTCAAGCTCTGAAACGCTCCGTGACCACAGAGCCACAATCCCAGGCTCACGAAGTCCATCGCACGGTTTCCCCGGCAACCCAGCCAGAGTCCCCAGAGGTTGTGGATCTGACAATGGACACGGATGACGACAGAGAATCGCCGCAGTTGTTGTCAAGCTCGAGTGACGAGGAAAAGGCTGTGGGACGTTCCACGACCGCAGAGCTAGTACAAGCCCAGTCGCCCGAAGTCCATCACACCGTTCCCCCCGCAACCAAGCCACAGCTCCCAGAGGTCGTGGATCTAACAATGAACACCGACGAGGACAGCAACACTGATCACTTATCGTCCAGTACAAGCGACGAGGAAGACAAGAGCTCATACGAGAGTTCTGACAATAGTTCTGACGAGAGTTCTGATGATGGTTCTGACGACGTCAATGAAGTTGTACAACTTCAGCCCTTGCCTGCCACCGGCAATGCAGCCAGACCATCACAGTCAATAGTCCCGGTTGTCCCCACCGCGTTGCTGCGCAAGCCTCATCTGATAGGACCCAAGATATTCACAGTCGGCAACATGCGGTCGTCCCGGTTTATGAAAGAAACGACCAAAATGGGAAGACGGATATTCAGAATGGGCGACGGTTATGTTGTTGTCTCCCATGTTGGGGGTCTTGATAGAATCACCAAGAACAAGTGAGCTCTTCCCCTTCTCCTCCTTCGTGGCGTGAGCTGAACGTTTATGTAGACGATGGTGCAATCGCTCTTATTACAGGATAGACACGGATGCGCGCTGCCATAGCTATGTGTACCATGCTGCCGTGCTCGATCAGGACTCCATTGTTGTGCCATTCGACTTCAGCAATCCCCACAAAAGGACGGGTCCGGGAAACATTGGTGTCTTCACATGGGCCTCGCCGGTAAGCAAGGTCCTCCCTCCCAGTGATGGTATGGTCTCAACCACCTTCTTCAGGATGCCAGGCCCACGGCTTATTGGCCGACTCAGAAGCCACACGATGACAGAGGAGTGCGGTCTGTCGCGACCCAGCCGCAGATCCTCTACACAGGGGGATATGACCATACTCTTGCACTTTGGAAGTTCAATGAAGACAAGAAGGTGGTGTCTACTACTCGTCTCAGGAGCGCTCACACCTCCAAGGTCGATGCGGTGGCCGGTTGCTCCGGGAGGAATTGGCTGTGTTCCGCCGGCACGCTGCCTGGAAAGAGGTCGGAGCGGATCGCGGTCCTCGATGTCGACACAGACAGGATCATACGGCTCGTCCCGGGCTCTTATCCAGTGTGCCAGATGCAGGAACACCCGGACAGTCCGAATCTCATCCTTTGCGAGGTTAGCATATTTCCACCGCCCCAGAGTGGCTCTGACATTAGATACCCAGTCCGTGGCGATCATGAACCAGTTCATGCTGCTGGACCTCCGAGCACGGCGATCTGCGCTCACCTTTGGCACAACAACAGTACTTGGGGACACGAAGCTTAAGCCCGAGGCTCTCACCAAGGGTGCCATCTGGGCGGACCTGATCGCTAAGGGAATAGGAGACTACACCATTCGGGTCTGGGATATTCGGAACACGAAACTGTTTCAAGATGTTAAGGTTCTCTGCAGAATTTGCTTTCAGCGGCTTTCAATTCTGACCGACTTTACAGATCGCCGACGGCGGAAGCCATAGCACCGTATCCCACTTGCTCCTCGGCAAGGACGGACTTGTCGCTCTGCGCAACGATGCAGTCATCTTTGTAGACTGGACGCTAGAGCCAAAAAGTAAGAAGTGAGACCCATGGAAATGCTTCAAATATCCTTCTTCTGGCCGTAATCCTCCCACTAATACCCCCACTTTGTTGTAAAAAGGCCGTGTTGTTTTGCATATCCCTTCACGTACAATACCATAATGACATCCATTCAGGCTCGTACTCATAGCGGGTATCAGAATGCAGGAATGCTAGTTATACAATGGAGCTCGCCCAAGAATCCCCAGAAGAAATGCTGCCCGAGCCCTCGTCCGATCTTTCATGGTCAGGCCGTCCGGATCGCGTACGCGATGCATACGCATATTATCGAGTCCTGGCAACGCGTCAAACAAGCGCTAACGCAATGGCATTGACTGTGACGTACGCTGTTGTACATTTCTTGCGTAACCGTGTCCGAGTCTTCCCAATGCGATACTAGACTTGCCCTAAACAACCGTCCCGCGTTAGCAACCCAACGTGCAACATTCCAACATTCGCTTACAGCCCGCCCTGCCCGAGGTTCTCGTATATTTGTGTCGTTACGATGTACTTGCTGTCATGAAGCGTCAAAGTCTGCGGTGTAACGCATGGCGCAGCACGTACAATCCTCTTGGCTCGACCTCTGTCGCGACACGTCAAAAGGCATGCGCATATATCCGTATATTGGACTCACCCAGCATCCGATCCTTCACCCTCTCGCTGATCTCGTTACACCATCCTCGAATCCTCTGCTTGTCCCTCGCCTCCCACTGTGCACCCTGCAAGGTTGAAGCCAGGAGCTTCTTCATGTACGGCTTGATCTGCTCCACGTCGAATTTCGGCCGCGGACTTGCCTGTGCTGACCGCGCGGCTAGGGACGGCGAGCCTGAGTAGGCCGAGTGCAGGCCGTTGGACGGCGATGTTACTCGCTGTGTCATTGTCGTACTGTTGAAGCAAAGTGGGGTCGGGCAGGGTTGTAGCGTGGAGGAAGTTGTACACGACGCCGTCGGAATGTATGCAAACGCGACCCCTAGGCATTGACCACCTGGGAATCACGCGCGTGCGTGTCTGCCTCCGGATATCGTGTGCACCGCGCCTGGCCCGCACAAGGGCCATCGCCCCCCACGTCGTTCGCGCGCATACCCGGCTACTCGCAAGACTCACACACGCTGCTCCGGCCCCTCTCACGCTCACCCTCCTCGCTGGCTCCATCCACGACCCCGACCATTCCGACGTGTGAGCTCCTTGCTGACCTCCCACCGGCTACTCCACATCATGTCGGCGTTCTCTTCACGTCCGCCGTCGTTCATGTCGGACTATGGCGCACCGTCAATGTATGACAGTGCCGTGTCGACTACATCAGCAACCACGGCCACGGCCATGGGCGCCAGCTTCCAGATCATAAATCCCAATCCGGCGCTGGCTTCTCTTCCACCGCGCTCACGGACGTCTATCGGCTCAGGCTCGCCCCCATCAAAACGCAGCAGCTTACAGCATAGTGCGAGCGCACCGGCACCGAACTCAAAGTTCATCACCGCCGGAAAGGAGAAAGAAAAGGCCAAGGAGCGGGAAGCAAGGCTCTCAAGGGAATTTGAGGAGGAACTGGAACGCGAGGTTCAGCGTAGAGCCGGGATGGGCGAAGTCCTGAACGCGATGCTGGCGTCATCAAAGGGGAGGTACGCTGCCACTTCGACCGTGGCCACCGAACCGCGCTGACAGAGGACAAAGGGACAAGGCGTTCAAAGTTATACAATATACGCTCAAGGTCTACCTCCTGACGCACTCGCGTTCCATGGGCGCGTTACTGTCCAAAGGCCGCGCCGACGTCCTGCAGGGGAATCTGCAGCATACAGTCAACTCGTTCTCGATGTTCAGGTATGCTCCCATTGCCCAACGCGCATAACGCCGCCTAACTTTCGTCCAGGAAGATCACCATCATGTTCTCCTGGCTGGCACCGCTGAATCAGGTGCTGAACCCGCCGCAGCTGCCCTTCTCCACCACGATATCCACCACGCCCTTCGCGTCCCCGACGTCGTCGACGGCCAAGCCGATGGCGCCGTCAATACTGCAGAAGGTGCTTCGCGCACCCCCGCCCGTGCTGCTCTCTCTCCTTCAGTCCTTTTCGGACGACGTGTACGCGCTCTCGCTCCTCCGGCTCGTCCCGAGCGGCGTGGGCAGGCGCGCGAACCGTCTCGCCAACTGGTGCTGGTTCTTCAGCACCCTGGCCCAGCTCGTGGAGAACGGTGCGGAGCGCGCGATGGTGCGGCAGCTGGTGAAGGAGGTGCAGGAGAAAATCTATGAGGGCGAGCTGGAGGGAAGGGACTTGGAGAAGGAGGGCTGTGGGGATGTCGAGGAGGGGGAGAGGGAGCTTGTGAGGCTCAAGAAGCAGCTTGCGTGGATCGATCATGGGCGACTGAAGCTCATTATGGACTTGATCTATGTTTGTGAGTGGATGTAGACGCGCGTTTCTGACGGCATACTGAGGGCTTGACAGCGTATGAAGTGTTCAACTTCAAACGGTATAGGCAGCCCGTGCTGGCCACGACTGGACTCATCGCCGGTGTCCTCAGGTACGTAACGCGCAGAAACGCGACGGGCGTCAAGCTAACCCTTGCGACAGCACCACGAAGCTGTACGAGCAGCATAAGCAAGAACTGCTCAAAGCCGCCGCCGACGCGGTCTAAACTTGCCCCATGGTACACGCGTCATTCCTTGTGTATTTCTTCCGGTCATCGTGTCGTCTGTAAATGTCGCTCTCCATCTGTAAATCATCACTCTCACCCCTTACGATGTGCGTCTGTCATGCGCGTACGCGCTGGCCGGTCGCCTAGGCCATCTGTATCCCTGTAGATACCCACTGCAATCTATTCTGCTTTGCATTTAGAATATGGGACCGAGCGGGTACATTATAGTAGTTCGGTTTTGCGGGTAAAGGAGTTGGTTGCCGGCGCCGTTCTACATCAGCGAGAGATCGCCGAACTTCTCCTTGTAGCCGGGGACCGAGAACTTGCCCTTGGCGAACATGACGTTGAGGGACTTCTCGATCTCGGGCCGGGCGGCGAGGACGTCGTCAACCTGCGCATACAGGATCAGCCCGCCATCCCAGAGCACATCGTAATCCAGTGGGGAAACGCACAGTGACTTGGTCGAACGGCCTCGCCTCCTCGATATTCGCGAGTGTCTGCTCGAGCTTCTTCACCTCCTCCTGCACGTTCACTTCCGTCGCCTTAGCACTCTCAACGGCCTTGCCCTCAAAGCTGTCGATGCTCTTCGTCCACGCGCTCAGGTCCACCTCCTTCGGCTTAAAATCGCGCATGATCTTCTCGCACTCGTCGACCACGGCCTTGTTCCGCAGCACGGAGCGGTAGTGTGCGAAGTCGACGGTCGTGGGCTGGGAGGAGAGCTGGTCGTGCACGCGCTGCGCCTCGTACGCCCGCTTGCGGAACTCTTGCAGGGCGGCAACGGTCTCTGCCGGGAGGTTAGAGCGGTGGTACAAGGGGGTCGGAGAGCGAGGGCAAACCCTTGCCGAGGTTCAGCGAGCCATAGATGCGTGTCCAGTCCTGTCAAAGCGCATCAGACACCTCCTTGGTCCTCACCACCCTGAGGTATACAGGACATACAAGGGCCGCAGCGGAAACAGCTTTGGATGCCATCTTCCAATGCCAATGAGCACGACCCCCTGATAATACGAGGATGAATGGACGCACAGTGTTCGCACCTCTAGAGGATGGTGATGTCAAGCGTTGCCCAGCAGCGGGACCTTCCCTTTCCAGCTCACACAGCTCCCGTGCTCCTCCGACTCCGGGTGGCTGTGCACTTTCCTTCGGTAGCTCAGGGCCGGCCTCCTTGGCGCAGGAGAATGCCTCCGGGGATTGGTGTGGGGAGGAAGATTAGTGGATGACTGCCCGTGGACTTTTTAGCCCGATTTAGGTCATCATATATCCTGGCATGACAGCATGGTGGTTGACCAATCTAGAAATTGGAACTCCGAGGCAGTCCTAGATACGACATCCGGGAGAGGGGGTCGGTCCCTCCTCCTAGAACGGAAGCACATCCTAGATCCCAGTTGAATGCAAACACCGTGTTAGTTGTCACGAAATGATCAAAGATCGCACAGCCGCCAGCATTATAAGGGTGCTGATTGGTGCGCGTTTTACAAATCCACCCAAGATTAATAATAATCTGTGTTACGAATCCCACGGTCTGAGTGCGAGGAACACACACTCCTACACCAGATAACCTCCGTGCATTACCTAAATCTGTGTTTAGGTCGATGGAAAGGCATGCAAGTACTGAGTGTATGGCGTTTCCCGCGTGACCTCATGCTTCAGGCGGCCTCCTCGCCGACTCACTCGCCTATTGCAAGGTCGCATGAATACAATGGCACTCCGATTCCTCCAGACGTGATTAGCGCCAGGGAGTCACACTGCTACATACCGCCCAGGGCCCCTACCCAAGCCAATACCGCCTCTTGGGGCGACCTCCCTCGGGGCAAATAAACGTTCGGCTTGACCATGCTCCCCACCGCCCCCTTCAACGGCACATCCTTTCGCGGCGATGTGGTCACTAGGGGAACCGCCACATCCGCTGGACGGGCGACGCATGATTGATGAGCGGGGTTGGGCCTGTTTCATTTCAGACCAGGCTGGCACGCGCAGGCCGGCGCGTATAAAGGACACTCGGAATTGGAGGGCTGCACGCTGAATGACTTCGGGCTGCTAGGACTACCTACCACCTCACTCCTGTTTTGACTTGACTCCTATCTGCTGGGACAATCCAAGATGGCAACGAACGGAAAGGTAAACGGCAATGGTGCGAACGGGCATGCGGCCCTCCCGGAGTGGCACAGCACACCGCTCGCCGAGATCCCCAAGGTGCGTCCATCTCCCCCTGCCCCGAAGTAGCGCTGACCCAGCTATGCAGCTGCACGCCGATCTCGACGCGTCCTTCCGCAGCGGAATCATGTGGCCGCTGGCGAAGCGCAAGCAGGAGCTCGCTGCCATGGCGAGGATGATGACGGAGAACGCCGAGCTGTGGGCGAGGGGTGCGTCGCGTTGTCATTCTATTCCATTTTGCGGCCTTGTCCTTGCGCTCCTCTCGCCCATTCTGCCTCCTTCTCCCTCTCGTGACATCCGGCGGGTTCTTCCCACCGGGCATTGTCATTGTCTCTCTCTTGCTGCAACCGTTCGCCTACCCTCACCTTCCCCTCCCACCAACGTCTACGGTCACCTCCTAACCCCCTCCCCAGCGATCTACGCCGACCTCGGCAAGCCCGAGTTCCAGGCAAACCTCTACGAGATCGGCGTCTCCCACCAGGCCTTGACTGCCATCGCACAGCTCGACGAGTGGGCGGCGCCGGCCAAGCCGGCGGTCCCCGAGCGACACGCAAAGTGGAGCCCGACGGTGTACAAGGTCCCCAAGGGCGTTGTGCTGATTATCTCGTGCGTCTTTACCTATTACCCACAGCCTAGGATCCATGCTGATGCGACTGACGGATGGCGCAGGCCATGGAACTACCCCCTGACGCTGACCATACAGCCGCTGATCGCTGCCCTCGCCGCTGGCAACTGCGCGCTCATCAAGCCCTCCGAGCTGGCACCGCACTTCAGCGCGCTCTTGGCCGACCTTGTCCCCAAGTACTTTGACCCGGGCGTCGTGCGCCTCGTCAATGGTGGTGTGGAGGAGACTACAAGGCTGTTAGAGCTCAAGTGGGACCATATTTTCTACACTGGTGCGCATCCCTGGGCATGTAGGTGCAGGGCGGTGGCACTGATATGGCAACAGGGAACGGCGCGGTCGGGCGGATCATTGCCCGAGCGGCCGCGCAGCACCTCACGCCCATCACGCTCGAGCTAGGGGGCAAGTCCCCCGTAGTGATCGACCCAACCGGGCTCGACCTCGACATCGTAGCGAAGCGCATTCTGCACGGCAAACTCCCCAACGCGGGCCAGACGTGCGTAGCGCCGGACTATATCCTGTGTCCTGAGGCATCGCAAAAGCCGCTCATGGCCGCGTTCACGAAGACCATGGAGGAGTGGTTCCACGAGACGGGCGGGAAGGCGTTGCGCAGCCCACACTATGGGCGCATTGTGAACGAGCGCCATTTCCGGCGCGTGCAAGGGCTCGTCGAGAGAAGCAAGGGCGAGGTGGTGTTTGGGGAGAAGCAGACCGACCCAGAACGCTATGCCATAGAGCCGATCGCTATCAAGACGGACGGGGAGGACGACTTGATGAAGGAGTGAGTCTCCCGCGCAAGAAATGGGGCAACGGCACTGACCTCACCGAAGGGAGATCTTCGGCCCTGTTTTCCCACTGATCACAATCAAGGACGTTGATGACGCGATCAACTTTATTGAGAGCCGCGATCACCCGCTCAGCTTGTACGTGTTCACCAAGAATGAAGAGACGAAGCAGAAGTGTATGTATCCTCATGGCACATACGGCCATTCCTCGCTGACCACAACCTGTCTCCCAGTCATCGCGCGCACCCGCTCAGGCGGTCTGGTATTCAACGACACCATGGATCAGATGGGCATTGGCCTTCCCTTCGGCGGCGTCGGCGAGTCGGGAATGGGCTACTCCGTCGGCCGCGCGGGGTACGAGCAGTTTACCCACCTGCGCGCGAGCGTCGACGTCCCCGACAATGATGAGGAGGCTGTGTCCTTCCGGTATCCGCCGTATACGGAGGAGAAGGTGAATCTGGCGAAGGTTCTCTCGAGGCCGGAGGTTCCCGAAGTTCACGCTTGAAGTATAACGTAATTTTTTCTTGGATGGGAGGATATATCTTAGTGCGAAAGGAGAATCTCTTGGCCAAGGAAGTAATCTTGGAAGAGGAGAGACGGGGGGGGGAAGGATCTGCGCATGATAACACACTACCTAGCTATCGATAGCAGTCGGATCTCTCATACCACATGCTGACTCTACTACCTCTCCGCCCATGCGTATTCCCGTTGGTTCCTATGCCTCTCCCACTCCGGGTGGCTGTGCACTTTCCTCCGACAGTCAGGGCCGTCCCCCTGGCGCATGGAAATGCCTCCGGGGAGTGTATGGCGTTCCCCGCGTGACCCGATGCTTCAGGGACGCGGCGGGCTTGGCTTCCGCCTCGCCGACTCGCCGATGGCAGGGTCACAACGAATACAGTCGCACTCCGACTCCTCCAGACGGTGGACAGCGCCCGGGACATTCGCACTGCTAACCGCCCAGGCCCCCCCTGCCCAAGCCCATACCGCCTTGCCTCTTTCCCTCTTTGCCTCTTGTGGCGTCCTCGCCCGGCGCGCATAAACATTCAGCCTGACCGTGCTCCCCCCGCCGCCCTCATCGGCTCATCCTTTCGCGGCGATGTGGTCACTGGGAACAGGCACACCTGCTGGACGGGTGACGGATGACTGATGAGCGGGGTTGAGCCTCTTTCATTTCGGGACATGCTGGCACGCGCAGCCCATCACGTATAAAGGCCGCTCGGAATTGGAGGGCTGCGCGCTGAGAGACCTCGGACTGCTCGGACTACCACCTCCCCTCCTGCTTTGACTTGGCTCCTATCTGCTGGGACAATCCAAGATGGCAACGAACGGAAAGGTGAACGGCAATGGTGCGAACGGGCATGCGGCCCTCCCGGAGTGGCACAGCACCCCGCTGGCCGAGATCCCCAAGGTGCGTCCATCTCCCCCTGCCCCCGAAGTAGCGCTCACCTAGCTCTGGCAGCTGCACGCCGACCTCAACGCGTCCTTCCGCACCGGGATCATGTGGCCGCTGGCGAAGCGCAAGCAGGAGCTCGCTGCCATGGCGAGGATGATGACGGAGAACGCCGAGCTGTGGGCGAAGGGTGCGTCGCGTTGCCATTTTATCCCATTCCGCGACCTTGTTCTTCCGCTCCTCTCGCTCATTCCGCCCCCTTCTCCCTCTTGCGACTTCCGGCGGGTTCTTCCCACCGGGGCATTGTCATCCTCCCTCTCTCTTGCTGCCACTTTTTCATTCCACCCGGTCCATTCCCCCACCGTCCGCGCACCCTCACCTTCCCGCTCCACCCACGTCCATGGGCGCCTACTAACGCCCTCACCAGCGATCTACGCCGACCTCGGCAAGCCCGAATTTCAGGCAAATCTCTTCGAGATCGGCATCTCCCACCAGGCCGTGACCGCCATCGCCGAGCTCGACGAGTGGACGGCGCCGCTCAAGCCAGACGTGCACGAGCGGCACACAGAGTGGAGCCCAACGGTGTACAAGGTCCCCAAGGGCGTTGTGCTGATCATCTCGTGCGTCTTTAGCCCAATGCCGATGCGAATTGACTGATTCGGGCAGGCCATGGAACTACCCTCTGACGCTGACAATGCAGCCGCTGGTCGCTGCCCTCGCAGCCGGAAACTGCGCGCTCCTCAAGCCCTCCGAGCTGGCACCGAGTGTTAGTGCGCTCATGGCCGAGCTCGTCCCCAAGTACTTTGACCCGGGCGTCGTGCGCCTCGTCAATGGCGGCGTGAAGGAGACTACCAGGCTCTTGGAGCTCAAGTGGGATCATATTTTCTACACTGGTGCGCATTCCGGGGCATGTAGATGGGGAGCGGTGGCACTGACATGGGAACAGGGAACGGAGCAGTGGGGCGGATCATCGCCCAAGCAGCGGCGCGGCACCTCACACCCGTCACGCTCGAGCTGGGGGGCAAGTCCCCCGTGGTGATCGACCCGACCGGGCTCGACCTTAACATCGTAGCGAAGCGCATCCTGCACGGCAAGCTCGCCAATGCGGGCCAGACGTGCGTAGCGCCGGACTACATCCTGTGCCCCGAAGCGTCGCAGAAGCCACTCATGGCCGCGATGACGAAGACCATGGAGGAGTGGTTCCACGAGACGGGCGGGAAGGCGTTGCGCAGCCCGCACTATGGGCGCATTGTGAACGAGCGCCATTTCCGGCGTGTTCAGGGGCTAGTCGAGAAGAGCAAGGGCGAGGTGGTGTTTGGGGAGAAGCAGACCGACCCGGAGCGGTACGCCATGGAGCCGATCGTTATCAAGACGGATGGGGAGGACGACTTGATGAAGGAGTGAGTGTTCCGTGCAAGCAACGGGACAGAACATTGACCTCGCCGAAGGGAGATCTTTGGTCCTGTTTTCCCACTGATCACAATCAAGGACGTCGATGATGCGATCAACTTCATTGAGGACCGCGATCACCCGCTCAGCTTGTACGTGTTCACCAAGAATGACGAGACGAAGCAGAAGTGTACGTGTCCTCTTCGTTCAGACGCCCAGTTCGTACTGACGGCAACCTGTCTCCCAGTCCTCGCGCGCACCCGCTCAGGCGGTCTCGTATTCAACGACACCATGGAGCAGCTCGCCGTCGGCCTTCCCTTCGGCGGCGTCGGCGAGTCCGGAATGGGCTACACCGTCGGCCGCGCGGGGTACGACCAGTTCACCCACCTGCGCGCGAGCGTCGACGTCCCCTACGATCATGAGGAGGCCGTCTCCCTCCGGTATCCGCCGTATACGGAGGAGAAGGTCAACTTGTCGAAGCTTATCTCGAGACCGGAGGTTCCCAATGTTCATGCGTGAAGTATTTTTTTTTTCTTGGATGGAGGATATATCTCAGTTTGCAGTGCGGAAGGAGAGTCTCTTGGCGAAGGAAGTAGTCTCGGAACTGGAGGGACAGGGGCCCGGGATCTGCGCATGATAACACATTACTAGCTATCGATACAAGTCGGATCTCTCATACCAGAGGATGCTGGCTCTACCTCTCGGCCCATGCGCATCCCCGTTGGTTGAGTGATCAATGCGGGGAATAGAGGGGCCCCGCAGTCGCCGCACAGCTATGCATCGGGGCCAGACGCTTGCTAAAGGGTCGCGCTGCCAACGTTCCTCCACGCGCTAACCCTGCTTGTCCCCTGCTTGTAACCTACAGCAAATACGCACTTTGTGACCAGCCCACCCTACGCATCGTCATTGTGCGATCAGTATCAGGAAGCGTCAGGCCGAAGGTGGATACGGCGTGCGGGGACGTGGCCAACGTTCCGTTGTTTTGGACGCGGTGAACCGACAGCCAGCACACAAGCAGCAGAATGACCTGGACGACACCTCGGTCTTCTGTTGTGTTGTCCGCGACTTAGCAATCGGTCTGATCCTGTCTTGTCTCTTCTGTGTGCGACAAAGTCCGCTTCTGATCTTGCGGTGGTCGCGTAGCTGATGGCATCGCTGGCTGGTGATGGGGGCTTGTGCTGGCTATATATCGGCTGATTTCCGACGGTCGCGTTCGGGTTTGGACGTCGCTGTATCACTCTGCCTACCTGTCAACTTGAACCTGTCTCGCAGATGGCTACCAATGGTAATACAGGCTATACGAATGGCATCGCGGGGCTGAAGTTCGAGCATACACCGATGGCGGAGATCGACCAGGTCAGTGTGTTTCCCGCGACTCGGTATACAGTTAACCAGAAGTGTACCCAGATCCATGCCGAGCTTACGGCGGCTTTCGAAAGTGGTATCATGTATCCCCTTGAGAAGCGTAGACATGAGCTGGCGGGCATGGCGCGTATGCTCAGCGAGAATGCCGAGCGGTGGAGTGCAGGTGCGTCACTGCACTTGATCACATCACTTTCAATCTAATAAGCTACAATACGCAGCCATCACCGCTGATGTGCATAAGCCCTTGTATCAATCCGCGCTGCATGAGGTTACCGCGCTGTACCCTGCACTCACTGCGATCGAGGAGCTTGACGAATGGGCGAAACCGCTCGTACCGAAAGTCAGCGATCGGTTCCAAAGCTACAATCCAGTCCTATATAAGGTTCCCAAGGGCGTCGTTCTCCTCATAACGTTTGTCCGCTGAAACCGACATGATGTCTTGACTGACTTCTGTTCCAGCCCGTGGAATTATCCCGTTTGGCTAACCCTCGCCAATGTCATTTCTGCGTTAGCCGCGGGCAATTGCGCGGTGGTCAAACCGTCGGAGCTGGCACCCACTGTCTCTGCTCTCATGTTCGAGCTCGCTCCAAAATATCTTGATCCCAAGGTCGTTAGATTCGTCAACGGCGGTGTGAAAGAGACGACAAGGCTCCTGGAACTGAAGTTCGATCACATCTTTTATACCGGTGCGTCCTGTTCGTTTCCGTATCCATCGACCATATCTCAGCGGATCATGTCAGGTAATGGGGTGGTAGGCAGGATCATTGCTGCTGCTGCTGCCAAGACATTGACCCCCGTCACACTCGAGGTACGACCCTCCGTGCTATGCACACCACACAAAATGACATTATCCTACACAGCTCGGTGGAAAATCTCCAGTTGTGATTGATCCTGAAAATTTCGATCCTCTTCTCGTCGCTCGCCGAATTCTATTCGGAAAGCTCAACAATGCCGGACAGACTTGCGTGGCGCCGGACTACATTCTCTGCCCGGAGTCGGTACTGCCAGCACTGCTTGAAGGCATGGGGAAGGTGATGAAGGAGTTCTTCCCCGACACGGACGGAGATGCGTATAAGCACAAGGACTATGGACGCATTGTGAACGAAAGGCACTTCAACAGGGTACAAAGCCTGATCGAACGGAGCCATGGAAAGGTGATTTTTGGGGAGAAGAGAAGCGACCCCGCGACATATGCTGTAGCACCGGTTGTGATTCAGACCGACGGCAATGACAGTCTCATGGGCGAGTAAGTACATTTTCGGATTCTATCTCGTGCCACCTAACCACGCGAGCAGAGAACTATTTGCCCCTGTATACCCGCTCATCCCTGTCAAGGATGTAGATGATGCGATAAAGTTCATCAATTCCCGCGACCACCCACTTGCGCTCTATGTCTTCACTCAATCCGCGGAAGTCAAGCAGAAGTGTAAGAGATATGCGCAGCCACCGGAATGAAAACTGATCGAAATGTCAACCCAGTCATTTCCCGTACACGCTCCGGATCGCTGGTTTTCAACGATACTTGGGAGCAGCTCGGGGTTGAGGTACCACTGGGAGGATTTGGTGAATCAGGCTGTCGGTCAATTCCGCCCAACCTGGTTTTGAGATTGTTGACTTGTTCTGCAGACGGACGCTCCGTCGGTAAATTCGGCTTCGACGAGTTCACCCATTTCCGAGCGTCGATTGACGTTCCAGCCGCCGCAGAAAGCCAATTTGCCTTGAGATATCCACCGTATACATTGGATAAGATGTCCATCGTGGACAGTATTGTCAAGCCAAGTATTCCTGAGGTGTAGTGGCGAAGGGTTGAGACAGGTTTCTCAAAGTCAATACAGTAGGTACCGGGGGAGGAGAAGATGTTTCCGGAGTTGAGTATGAAGCAACCCGCGTATGTTTTGCCATTCGATGAGGCTTGTTTGTTCTTGGAGCAAGACTCTGAGACACGAGTGGAATGAAAGAGCTCTGCGGGGATAGTATGTAAAGAGAAGCATTGGAGAAGTACATGAAATACATCCCAGTGCACGTGACGCCCCGATGCACGACCAGTTTGATTGATCATGGTGGTTACTTGCATATGGGTCGGGTTCCTTGATCTTCAACGACACCGTCGAGCAACTCAATGTGGAGATACCTCTGGGCGGTGTTGACGAATCAGGCTGTATGCATTCTTTTCCAGACTCAGCAGCCAGAAAGTCTGGCGCCCACGCCAGATGGTCGATCCAATCGGCCAGTTCGGTTTCAACGAGTTCAGCCATTTCCCGGCGTCAATGGCCGTCCCTTCTTGCGTTACCCACTACACAACGAGTTCAAGGAGGGAAACCCTTCCGAATATTCCTGATATCTGCGATGCAAAGGGGAGGGGAGACGATTCACCTGTTTCAGTTTGAACTCACCAGTGCGTGTTGGGAGAATGTGATGCGTGACTCGTTTGGAATATATGCAGTGGGGATATGCATCATATGTGCGTCGTATTGCGTCCAAAGTCGTGGCCTAACCGGCACTCGTATTCGCTGCTCTCATTTACAACTCCGTATATGTAATTTAAAGGGTTGGGGTACAATCCACTCACGATCTACAGCGATACAGGGGACCGAGCCCGGCGAGACAACAGTAGGAGAAAACGGAGAAACGGATGGGGCATATGGTCACAAGTAGAGAGCGCAGAGTAAAACGAAAAGGAGAGACGGCAGTACAAATATACCGGGAGTGGAGGGGAGAGGTGGAGAATGGAGAAATAAATGAGAAATCGCTGTACGCGGCAAAGATCGTCCAACTCGTTGGCGACAGCGTAGGCCCACCCAACGACTCGATTAATGACGACCACTGTCCAATTAAACGCGTGTTTTCATACCCATAGGCACTTCTTCAACCAGGACTGAAGTTCGAAATGGGACTTAGTAACCGAAACCACCGCTGCGGCCTTGACCACCAACGGGGACGGCGACACTGATAGCCGCGTGTGCACCCTGAGGAGGCGTCATGCCTTGGACTTGGCCGTGCTGGATGGGAGGGCCGTATTGGGATGGGTGCTGCGGATGGCCCATGTTGGACGCCATTACGGCACCTGGATGTCCGGGATGTTGCGAAAGATGGTGCGGAACGCCACCGTGCTGAGGGACGCCGCCGGCGGGATGCAGCGGGCAGTCACGATGCGAAGCGAGAGCAGCGGTGAGTCGTTGAACCTGTGGCCCATATTAACATCAGAATGCTGGGGACTATGCATACACGCACCTCTTCACGCGCACCACCAAGGCTCGCCTGGAGGCGCTCATTCTCCGCGCTAAGGTATTCGACCTTTTGCTGCAGCTGTTGCAGCCACGCCTTCTTGCGTTGACGACACTTGAGAGCGGCTGCAGCTACATGAGTATGCGTATGCATGCGGCGAGTGAGGGACGTACCTTGGCGATTCCGTTCCAAAAAGTTCCTCCTCTTCTCCTCATCTGTCTCTGGGCGCTTGACTATCTCCGTCCCGCCTCCGCCGCCTCCACCGTTAGCGATTCTGTCAAACTCTTCGTCCAGGTGGTCTTCTTCGTCCATGCCGAGCTCGTCATCGTCGTCCATTGACATCGACAGCTGACGTTTCTTGGACGTCTTGGCGCGTTTGGATGGCCTCGGGGCCGCCTGTTGACGCCCGTTTCCGTTCGTCTGGGTTTGCGTAGCCGGCAAGCCGTCGATCGCCTTACGCTTCGAGTTGACAGGCGACTGCGTATCGGTCGTGCTCGCACTGACCGTGCTCATGCGGCGGGGCCGGTTGCCGTTCTCGCCGCCGTCCTGGGTCTGTGCCGCTTGCTCCTTCGCCAACCTCTCCATCTCTTCACGGCGTGTGAGCTCATGGTGCGCTTGCGAGAGCAAGAACAATCCGGTTGCGGCATGTGCTGTCGCGGACGCGGCCGCAGGCGCATAGCCATTCTGTCCATTGGCCTCGGGCTGGCCGGGCGCAGGGGCGGGAGCCTGCTGCCCAGGCGGTGGCATCCCGCGGGGGTCGGCGCCGGGTTGGTAATACTTGCGGTAATTGGCATCGTTTTGGTACATGTTCATTTGTTGATTGCCATTCGGGTTTTGCTGCATGTTGTCGCCACCGGGGCCGGAGGTCGTGGACAAGCCGTTGAGCACACCGGTGAGTGCGTTGAGCGTATTCGGCGTGATTGTGGCCTCGGGTCCTTGCAAACCCTGCGTGCCGTTCGCGCCGTTTGTCACCATGGCCAGGAACGCGGCAGTGTTCGGCGATGGCGGAGGGAACGACACTGGTCCGCCCACAAGGGGTGTCAAACCCGTCCGACCGACGTCGGGGGTCAGGCCGGAACGGAATGACGCCTCGCCAGTGACGAAGGGCGTAAGACCCGACGGCGTAGGACGTTCGCGAGGGCCGGCGAGCATAGCCGGGGAGAGGGGTCCGGAACGGAGCGACGAAAGGTCACCGCTCTGCCACTCGAAGCCGGTCGAGGGCGAAGAGATAGCCGCAACTGGGGGAAGAACAGGTTTCGGGGTCGTCAACGACTTGGAACCATCCGTCGGCGAGCTCGAAAGACGTGGTGATTTGAGTGCGGGCAACTTGGGGGAGCGTTCCCCATTGCCCTTTCCATCAACGAGCCTCGGAAGGGAGGTGGATGACTGCGAGAAGGATTGCTCGAAAGGATTCGGCTCGAGCCGGAGCGACTGGGAAGGCTTGCTGGGAGGTCGAACAGGTGCCGGCGCCGATGCCGCAGCGCCATCCACCTTTGGCGGCGTGATAGAGTTGTCCGAGGCCGTCTCAGCCTTGACGTCTGCACCGGTTCGGAGATTCGAAGTAGGCGTCATGGGTCGAGCTGCGAGGGCGAGGGCCATGCTGGACGGCGAGGTAATGAGGATGCTGGAAATCGCGCGATCAGCTCCACCCGGCATTTGTCAGCATAAACAACCTACCTTTACTGCCTCTTTTTTGGTCACTCGTGCCTCGGCCACGGATATGCTCGCTTTCGGATGCTGTTCTGTCATTGTCAGTAAGTTGTTTATCGAATGGGAGGAGGAGTCCGTACAGGGAGGGGGGACGAGGCGAAAGGGTGCGAGAGAATGCACGGTGGATGACGTCTGTCTGAAGAGGCACCGCTCTGAGCCCTGTGTGATGAGCCCCCCTTTTCCATCCAACCGATCTCACCACACTCTTCCCACACGGGAGCAAATTGCATCATGGGTCACTCACTCGCTTGATTCTTTCCGGTCCGGCCGCGTGATGCGCGCACGGACCATGCGTGCACACACAACAACCATATAGAAACAGCGAAACAGGTTGGGCAAAAGCGTTTCGAAGAGCTCGGAAAGAAACGACCAACTCTTGTCTTTACCAGTCATTTGCTAGCGAACAAGCATGCTAGCAGTAGACCGCTTTGCGCGTCCGATCGAGCTCCACACCAATCGGACCCTTGACACCCCAGAGGCTTTTATGACGCAAATTTTGGGACAAAACGCGGCAGCATTTGTTTCCCGTGACTAGCCACCAACAGGTCACTCTCTGCACTCTTACAGCACGCAATTGGCACTCGACCACCATTCCCATGGTGTTTCCAGTGAGCGGTCACTTGGCCCGCATTGTGCTGTCCCATTGAAATTGCATTATGTTCCACTACGGATGTTCCGCTGTATTTTGCTGACTCTTCACATATGAATCTTGGATCAGCAATAATAACTGGCCATCACCAACAGCATTATCAAGTTAAATCGAACACAATTTATTTCTCTTCCGTTCGTAACGAGCGCCCTACTCCTGGGGTCCTGGTTCCCGTCTAATTGATCCCGCATTCGTCAGCATCTCCGCCGCCCGATCGAATCGGCAGCTGTCGCAACGAGCTCGGAAAGCCCTGGAAGGAGATTGTATGCCACGCGAGCACCTGGCGCTGGCGTCCCCCGTTGGGTTGCCAGCATATTGAACTCCATTTCACCACGACAATACTCGTTTCTCAATATGTCTCGCGACTCACGTCCCGTCACAAGGAGCGTCGCTCAGCAATTGGGAGGCGTCCCAGATCTAACTCACCAATATCTCGTCGATCGAACCTCTCAGTCTCGGCCTCGCCATCGAATTGCAGCGGCTTCGGTGCCCAGCAACGTTAATGGAATCGAGTCTTTTTCTCCTTCGGCACCCCCGAGTACGATATCCCACGCTCAACTTGATCCGATATTTAGCGACCAAGGCCCACAGCAAGATGAAGATGAGCTACTGCCGCTTGGAGAATCCTCCGATATCCGGCACTCTTCAATAGACGATGCTAGACAGATGGAGCTCGACGAGGACGGTCGTATCGGGGCGGAATCTGGGAGTACCTTGCCATCGCCTGGGACACATGCAGTGCATAGTTCAGCGGAGTACACGGCCACAAATCGGTACGAAGTGTTTACCGTTCTTCACTAAGCCTATTGACATCGGTCAGGCTTCTAAATTCTCTAGCAATGGAGCGACAAAGCCGGCGTGTGGACATCTCAGATCGGTCCGACTCTACAGGACCTGGTCAACACAGGGAAGAAACGGTATTGCCTCCCTCAATGGTACTGCATCCAGTATCCATAGAAAGCAGCTTTCAGCTCCAACAAGAAGAAGTCCCTCCAGTACCGAGAGGACCGATTTGGACAGGCTCCTCACCGATACATCGTTCACGATCAAGTAGTACGGTCAGTGGCGATGACGTCCACCTCCTGTCTCCAGCCGCAAGCGTAGAGGAAGGACCTCTGGCTCCAAGAGGTATGCTTGAAATCCGTATACTCTGCTACTGTTGTTCGGGTTCTAACGAGGATCTCAGAGAAATATTGCGTCGCCATACTTATCGTTTTCGAAGCCAACCATTCCGATGGCCATGTGTGGGTCCGGGCCAAAATCTCCAAAAGGGATCTTCCAAATCTCGCCCCAGCGGCAATGTTGATCCCTCGAGTTTTCCGAGTACCAACCGATTCTTCTCAGCACCCGTTCAAGAAGTTCCAAGCAACAGGATACGGCTATTTCAACATTGCCTCGGCTCTCATTCCCACCACTCAACGATGGGGACCAAATGCTTGGCACTGTCAACCAGGCCACGAACTTCTGGGTCTTCTGCACCGCTTCCGCGAAGGGCTACATGTACCAAATCATGTCCTCCGACCAATGGATAAATCCTCCCCCCAAACTCAACAGTTTCTCAATCGACTTCCAGCAGACATACCGCAAAATATTTTCCGCGATCCAGTTTACGTCCTTTATCTTGTTGCTCTGTCGCACAATCAGAGCCGAGGGAGTAACATACGGCAGCTGACGCCAGCAAGAACACCGTCGCCAGACACGAGTCAGCCAAGCAACAATGAAGCTGTCATCAATGAGCGACCGAGTCCTATCCGAGTAGTGTCAGACCAGGGCACGACGGCGATGGCTGCGAGAGTTGCTGTACCTCGTACTGGATCCTCCCACGCCCGGCGGGCGAACGGGGCGATATCCCGACAGATCATATCTGAGGCGGGGTTTACATCATTGGCGGCCTTCCTTCAACAGAGATTCCCGGCTATTCATTCGACGCTTCAAGGAAACGTGGAGGTTGAAGCCTTTGCTGGACCCCAGTGTGTTGCTTGGATTGTTCAACGTACGCTACTATTTTTCGAGGCGGCAGCTGCACTGGGAATGCCTTCCGTGTCCGAAACCGACATCTATATTGCGCCGACAACCGAAGACTGGGACGGCATCGTAACGGCCGAGCATCTTGCAGCATGGTTTGCGAATCAGCCCAGGGGAGGTGATGGTTGCCGGAGGACCTATATCAACCATCGAGCGTTCTTAATGCGGTTGATGCGAGTGTGGCGAGACAAGAAGGCCTGGTACTTCGCCCAACGTGGTCTCTGGAATACACCAGACAACATGATGATCGGAAAACAAGAACAGTTGGAAAATCTCGGCATCATTGGATATAGCCTTGCTCGTACGCCGGCAGAGCGGGCGGATGTATGCGACAGCGCCCCACCGGGGCAGATAGCAACTGCTGCACGTACAGCGAGACCCAGCTGGATAGAAAGGTTTCTGAACCTACACTTCCCTGAATATGGACGGATGGCAGCGAGGAGGCCGAGGCGACACTGACTCGGTATCTACTTTCTCCCAAATTAGCTAGACGGCTTTGCCCCAATTCAGTTCCAATTTCTGATATACCGTCACGCGTCACAGGAGTGATTCCTTGATCTGCAATATCGTCTTAGTCCATTTTTAAATCGGTCTATGTCAATCGAGTTGTGGCCTCACTTATCCGAGATTGAACCAAGGTTGTGTCAGCATTGAACTGTGCAGTAACGTGACCCAAGTGCTCCGGATTCACGTTATATGCACTGTTACGATCTTCGGAATGAGAACATACTTGTGCCTGCGCTCCAACATCATTCAGGGCTACTCGGCTGTGTTCCAATCCCCAAGAGCTATTGTAGGTTACTCTTGCGCCCAAGTGATGATAGGACACCCAAGTATCCTTAGATACTCTATGTATCCTAGGATACTTTAAATATCCTAGGATACTTCGAGTATCCTAAGATACTTTATCTATCCTAGGATATTCTGACTATCACAGGATATGTAGCAGAGGATGTCCGACTAAAAGGGGGCTCATCTACTCACCAATCCATTATTAGACAATGCTTTATGCATAGGATAAGTTACGGTGACTACAGCATTTGGTTACACAAGACCCATTGTTGAATAAATGCGAAATCCCCATCTCCACCTCTCAATCAAACTAATTCGGTCTGACGCTCCCACGTATTGGTGTGTGTCTGCAGCAATGAGAGCGATCTGCTCTGGAGATAGCGAGCATCTTGGGGGAGTAACTTCGACATGGTTGAGAGAGTCAGGAACTGCGTCGCCGGCGGATGTTGATACGACGTCTTCATCAAACAGCTGATATTCGGAGCCGTATCCATCTGGACCAGCGTAATAATCGGGATCATCGTAAGTGGTTAGGTCGATTCCTCTGGCACCATGCAGAAGACAGCCGATCATGAAAAGCACCACCGGCCGTTTGTTGCGCTCAGAGCGCAGAGAAAGCGTATGATGGTTCCAATCGTTCTGGAAAATCGTGGCATCCTTGTTCACGTCCGAGATGAAAAGGTGGTGCAGCAACCAGATGTGGTTACGGTCCAACGGATTCAGCCGGTGGTGGGCTTCCAGATACTCGAAGAAGTGCGCCCATTTCCGACCGAAGGAGTTGGTTACGTCAACCCATAGTCTCTCGATTCTTGTGTTGTGTACCGAGCTTCCCCAGATGTATGATCCTCGATCTGGTCCTCGGTTCCCCACCATCCATTCGGCAACTCGCAAGTTCTCCCCACCGTGATCTCCTCTCACCCTCGATGGTACACCGAAACGTTTACGGCCCGCATTGAATACATCGAGTACTGTCGATGCACGATTGTTGTTACTGACCCGGATAGAGACGATGCAGCGAGAGAATCCATCGATAAATGCGTGAATGACGAGTTTCCACCGAATCAAGCCATGTTGACCATCATGGTGCCAGAGGCTGTTCGGTCCTGCTACTTTGTATGGTCGCCGAGAAATTCGAGCTCGATGAAACGGCCGCCGTACTGCGTCAATCCGTTGGAGAGATGCTTCTAGACTTTCTAGAGTCACGTCCCATCCGAGGGAGACTATGTGTCCATCTAGCATTCGCAGACCGCTTTCCGGTGAATGCTGACGCCATTCTCGTACGAGGCTGTCAAGCTCGGCTTCAGACAGCTGAGGGGTGGCCCTGCGCCGCCCGGTCCAGTGGAGTACGGTTGATCCATCTATATCTGTGATCCATTCGGAAATCGGTAGACCGGGTGTCATTATGCCGCATTCTATGAGGCGTCTGCGAATGGTTTTCTCCGACACTTCGAGAGCTCGCGCAATATCCGCTTTGCTCATACAACCGCAAAGATACTCGAGGATGTCGATATCGAACTCCAGACGAGGACGGCCAACACGAGTGTCTGTACTCTGCCAGACTATGACCGGAATTGATCTGGGAATGTCGTCCGGAGTATCGCTTGTGGCATGATCCAGCTCGGAGATCATATCTCGAAGCTCGCGTTCAATTAGGGCGATATGGGCAGGATTAAATAAATGCAGAAGCTGGAAATTGCATTACAGATGAATCAATATGTAAGTGACAAGGCTTTGCGTACTGGCTGAATCTCGTGCCAGAAGTCGACCACCTCACTTCGAACCAATACCAAACGATGCTGGTCCCCTGCATCTACCCGTACGGCGAGGATGACGCGGTCCCGAAGTCGGTCAAACGAGTTCCCGATGACCGCAGCTGCAAGTTCGGGTTGCTGTAGGAGAGATGTCGCATTCATAGAAGCCATCCTCTTCGGGCACAGATGTGGTGGCGAGTGAGAACGAAGGTGCTGCCATCCGGCTCTTATCTAGGGTGACGTGGCAGGCACCCTGTGAACTGATGGGATTCCACTAATCATTAGAAAGGATTCGAAGCAGAAGGGACGTAGTCTGTTATAGCACAAGAGCAGCTCTCAATCCAACCACGTTTCAGACAGGCCAGAAACTTTGTTCCCTTCATCCTTTCACCGCCGACAACCCTTCTTAAGCCGCCGTTAAACCCACTTAACCACCGTTAGCTGCCGTCAAACCCCATTAACCACTGTCAACCCGCTCTTAACCGCCTTTGACCGCAGTCAACCCGATCTCGACCGCATTGAACCGCCGTTAATACTCGGTTAACCGCCGTTAATACCCGGTTAACCGCCGTTAATACCCTGTTAATCACCGTTAATACCCCCATAACCGCCCTTAACTACCGGACCGGTGGGTTTCAAGGCCCAGCAAGACACCAACACTATAACGTTGGCTCGCGGGAGGGTCCAGTAGCCGCACTGTTATCTCAAGACCACCTTAGTCTACGAGCTCCGATCAGCAAGAGAACACACCAGAACGGAGCTCTTATCGACATGGACTTGCGGCCCGAATACCCATCTAGTTGCTAACTGGAGCACCACCGCTAAAGAGTGTCATAGGAAGCAACATTGCTATCACTCTCTTACCTCTAAAGGGACACGCTGATGTCTTCGAGGCGAGGCTTGAGGCTCTCCATCGCGTCTTGATACCAGACCCCCCCCTCCCCATGCTCCTCTGCAAGCAAGCACTCGTCCAATCCTGCATCTCTCGTTACACTGCAGGGTGTGGCCGTGCTTCTCCAGCGCCAGAATCTTCTCGAGCAGCTTCTTGTCTTCCAGGGCCGTGCAAAGAGTCAGGTATTGCCACCCCTTGATGAGCTTGCTGATCTTGGTGTAAATATCGGAGTCGCTGACAGTGACTGGGATAGCCTGAGAAGCAGGCGGATCGATTTCAGGCGTCCCTGAAAGTAAATGGTCCCGGTTTTGTCGATGACGCGTCACTAGACGCGTCGACCCTGGACGCGTCGACCACATGGTTCTTTCCTTACAACCGTCACAATGTCTGTTGTAACGTCGCGGACTTCCCAACCATCGTTTCAATATTACGCATCTATTCCGTCGAAGAATGTCTCTAGTATGTGAAAGTACTCTCCTTTAGTTGCTCTTGTCTCTAATCATCGTTTTAGCGTTCCTGCAGCTGGTGAACGCCCTGCTGAAAGCGTCCGATGTTGTCCGCTTCACCATCGATGAGAACCGTGTATGCAGCCAGTTGCATCACTTTCCTTGTCTAACAACGTGGTCTCTGCAGATAGTCTTCTCAGCTTTTCATGGACTGAATCCGGCCGCATTCTCACTGTCTTTCTACGATGGGTTTTTCGAAGATCAAGTATACACACATCCTCCAATTGAAAACGCTCAGCTCGATCGGCCTTCAGATCACCTACTCGAAGGTCGCTGTAATATCCGTCTCCTCATTGAGGGTATCAAGAAGCATATTTACCGTATCGGCGACACTCGTAATCCTCCGCCCCTTACGCTCACAATCAGTAACTTTACTCTTCAAGATCCATCGTCTCGTTCTTTCTCTATGCTTAATCTGTCTATCTGTACTCCTGATGGTCCGTCTGGTTATCATATGCTTGCTATTCATCATTCAAACTCTTTCTTCAGCTTCGGTCATCACATTATCAACTAGAGTGGAACCCAAGGCACTGACCAACGGACTTCGCTATCAATGTCCTTCCGCTGCATTATCCATTCGTCTCACCCCAGAACAAGCTAGAGACTTCTTCCATTTTGCTGAGAGGGCGTCAGAGCAAGAGCCCGATGATCTCGAAATCATAATACGCCCTAGTGGTTGGATGAAACTTAGCTCTGAACGTGGTATGTAACACAAATTTCCGCATACAGCTGACTAATCTCACTCTCACAGACTGGAGTGGATCAAAAAGGTACCTAGAGTTCCAGATCTCTCCTGCTCCCGACACTCTCGTTAGGGTTGCGGCGAAATGCCATGCTTCACAGCTTCAAGTGTGCTTATGTCCTATCTCTGCGATCAGCACTAACAAACCTGCCAGATCGCAATGTCGGCTGCAATCTCCACACCTTCCGACACGCACATGATCCTTTGCCCTGGGCAGCTGTCACCAAGTGTTATTATCGTCAACACTCCCATCCGAAGCGAGGATCCTGCTGTTTGGAAATTCCACCATCTCTTGCCATCGCCGGAAGAAGAGGACGTGGATGTTATCGACCCCACTACTGATCACGCGGCAGCCCTCGAGCGCATGGCGCGACACACGGCTGAGCTGCAAGAAGTTGTCGCCAGGTGCCTTGAAGCAGCCGATCCTGCCGAAGAAGACTCCTCTACACAGCCAACAAGCTCTAGCAAGCGTCGTCACCCTTCGAACGGTGAAACTGCCTCCACGTCGCGTTCTAAACGTACCCGTATGTGATCAGATACAATCAATGCCTCCTCTGGCTTGCCCGGGCGCTCTCCGTGTTTCACAAACATCCATCTCAGATTTCATGCAGCTCATTCTGTCAGCAGTTAGTTTCACGCTTTGTACGCATTTGTCTCCGCATAACCTTCCTCCATATGTGATAACTTTTCATAATGTTGTATGCATACATCTCAGAAAATGAAAGACTATGAGGGCTCTGCATCTACCAACCAGTTCCGATAGAGCTTATAGTTATAGGACATACAACGGTGGGTATCGGGTCGGCGGTACTTGCCCATATTAAACCAGGCAAAAAAGAGCTTGCATTCTTCCTGCTTCAAGGGTGCATTGGGTGTGTCCAACCCCCAGACGGCCAACCACATCCGCAAGAACAGAGCGGTGTGTGCTTGGTTGTTGATGTCCAGCTTATCGTTTGGATCGAAGTGGAAAGATTTCAGCGACTCGACAGAGCTGATATCGATGGTGTGCCTTATGGGGGAGACAGGCGGGGTGGGAAGGGTTGAATCGTACGACCACGACTCTTCTGAAGCCATCTCGGTATCTTCCTCTGGAAGGGCAGATGGCGCGGACCTCAAGTTGAGTTGCCGGACGGCACGTACCTTGGGCGAACGTTGCCGTAATGTCGACTCGTTGGGAAAGAAGCATTGTATGTCCTGGTAACTGTAGACGACACCATCTGTGTAACGAACGATAGGAGGATGGGATTGGGAAAGTTCATCTTGAATAGATGTTAGGTTACAGCATGTAGGCTGTGGCACGGAAGGCGTACTTTCGTTGAGCGCGCGAATGATGAATGCACCGGACCATATACCCTGGCACAATGCCCACATACGCCCATTTGGCACCCAGTGATAGGGACCC